>VZTL01073139.1:0-30117 GCA_013400535.1 Scopus umbretta | reverse complement strand
TTTTTTTGTCAGTATGCAATTTATTTCCATCTGTTCTGATTCTGATTAACTCCTGCAGAGTATGTGGTTAACTTAACTTCTCAAGATCATTAGCTTCTCTGCATTCCCATTAGAGTTCATCAGTGTGGGACCACACACAGGCTTGAAAATGTTACACGTTGGTCATTCTTAATATCTTAATCCACACTGCCTGGTCATTCTCATGATGGCCATGGACCTAAAGAGAGAAGGCGCGTTACCAGGAAAACATCACTGCTCTGGAGCAAACACAAAACGCTAATGACAGCAGAGTTTAAGCAGATCCTCCTGATCTCAATGCTAGAGCTAAATTAAGCTCTTTGGAAGAGTTCATGTCTAGTGTTAGCCAGTTGGAGACAACATCAGAGGCAGCCAGCCAGCACAGAGAGAGGGGAGGGCCACTAGCCTGTGAGTGGTTCCTGTGCACTACCACGTTGTACTGAACAAGTCCTGTTTTGCAGTAGGTTGCACGTACTTGCACCTTGTAGATCTTGAAGTACAGCACAGCCTGCAAACAGTCCATGCTGGCACCATAAGCCTTGTAGTAACATGCATTTTCTTCTGATACAAATATCTACCAGTACAAAACCTGAAACATCTTAATAGAAGCAAGGAGCCAGAGCTCATGCACAAGTCTTTTGCATTGTCCTCTGAGTTGTCTTTTGAGGGGTTTTTTCTTCAGTGAATAAGGCCAGTAAATGGATGTGTTGGTAACAGAGACTTACATGTCATTGCCATGCAATTAACTGAGTCTCGTTGACATTAACGGCCGCAGGGCAGAAGCATCATGGGGGCAGGACCTAGTCTGGTCACCTGGAGCATCCATCAGATCCATCTGATAGTTTATCTTCAGACTTGCATGCTCTCTTTCTTCACCTAAGCAACAGTACCTGCAGTCCCCTCTTCCCAGACCCTACCCAAAACAAGAAGAAAACTGGGACTCCTGCGGAGGTCTAAAATACACAGGTTTGGCCAATTTGAGCTCCTGCAGCCAATGCCAGCCGAGGTCAGCAAAACCCTCTGAGTTATTTAAACAGAGGTGGACTGGGCAAGCTGTGCCTGTGCTTGAGGCTTTGTTTTCTTTTCCCCTGAATGACACATATTTGATGTCCTTCTCGTCTCAGTGTTTAGATCGGGCTCACACCCACATCACTGCCCCAACTCCCAGAGGTTTATCTGCTTGTGACAGCCATCCATCCCCCTGTCCCCACGCAGCTGTGTCCTAGCTTCGAGGTTTGCTACTGTAATTCGTAGCTGATCCTAACATTTTGACATCAGATACCTGTCCCGGCGAGCAATGTTTCACCTCACCGTACCCTTTATTTGAAATGTCTGGGTTTGATATTTAACACTTTTGAAAAGGCCTCGCTGCGGCAGAGTGAAGGTGCTTCTCAGTCTCTCCGGGTTAGTCTTTCAGCTCCCGGAGATGAACAGGGGAGCTGTTTGGGATGAGGTTAGAGCAATTCACACCATCACACTCTGTTACTAGGCAAGATGTATGGAATCCATACTCACCTATAGCTGGATAGAAGAGGTACAGGGCTTACGGTATGATAACAATCCGAGGCTTTTGTGGCTATTTCTCAGAATGTTGTAAAGAGAAAATATTACTTGGGTTTTGGTATCTTTCCTTTAGTTATTCAGTAAGTTAATGATGGGATATAACGTCCCACCCTGGATCTCCACCAGATATTTACATACTGTTCCTGGTCACAAGGCAAGGGAAGGGCCATTTCACCCAGCTGAGGATGCCCCACGGCAGCGTGTTTTCTGTCGCGCCGTCCAGTGGTGGAGGGGACCCTGCAGGGATGCAGGAGCCGACCATACCCACGTGCAGCCACCAAGTGAGCCCGCACAGGGCACCGAGTGACACCCATCCACGTCACCGGTCAGCCTCCGTCGAAGGGTGACAGCTGTGTCACACCGTATCACGCTGTCAGGGCTGCTTGAGATAGCAGCCACCAGGAATAAAACATGACAGGCAAGCCTGCCTGAGTGAAAACCGGCGACGTGTATAGATCGAGCTCCTGCTCAAGTACGCTGTTAGAGCTCCAGGTCTACACGCAGGCTTCAGCACTTGGTCCTATTCTTATTTATCCAGGATTTGTGTTCCCACACCAGGATTTACTTAACTGAGATAAGGATTGGCACCCATATCCTGCAGTACAGGTCCCCACTATTGTTGGATACCAGCTCGAGCACTTCAGAATCCTTAGTTTATTCGCTCACTTCCATACTCTTTTAAGCTTCCTCCTTGAATCTGCATGTAATTTAGATATTTATTAAATGAATAATCAGAGAGGAAATATTGGAAAGATTTTTCTACTGAAATCTAGTGCTAATACACACTGAAATTAAAGAAATTCCTCAGAAATTTCCAGAAGAGCTGAATTCCCTTCCTAGGCTGCAGTTTTTCAGCTTCCACATTCCTCCCTGTACCAGGTACTGGCTACAAAAGCAGTTGTTATTTTCTTCCATCACTCGCAAACGCAGACCCCTCCTGCCCGTGTTGTATTTAAGGAATGGCATTTAGCTGATAACCACTAGATACTTGGCATGAAAATCTGGAAAACTATGCAAAGATGGGGTTTAATTGGATGGTAATTTATTTACTGGGGGGGGGGGGGGGTGTTGTTTGTTTCTATTACTNGGGGGGGGGGGGGGGGGGCTTTGGATTTTTCATCAGATACATCCTGTGAACATCAAACACAAGTGCCATTGCCAGACGCTCCTTTTGGCATGCCAACACCACGTGCCTTTCCCCTTCCTGCTTTGTCTTCCATGGGTTGCCATATCCAGGAATGCAGCACCGTGCTTATTAAAGGCTGAAACTATCCACTGAATGGTTTAAAAAATGCTAATTCCGGCCACTGAGTGAGATAACTGGTAATTTTCTAAAGTACATTTAGTCAAATAAGATTTTTTGGCAGCCAAATGTTGATGTAGCAGAATGTGCTTTTCTGATTGACATATGCTAACAATACTGCCTCCACAGTCAGGGGGAGGATAATTTACTTTTCATTTCCATTGGAAATGAGATGAACTAGAATGTGGTAGATTGTTAAATCCCAGCTATGTGGTTTAATTGATTTGCTCAAAACCACGAATCGAACGATACCCTGTATCCTCAGTCCTCTCCATCATCACTTCCAGGAAACCAGCAAAGAGAGATCTCCTCCTGAGACACTTTTCAGCTCCTTTTGGATTTTCAACCACTTCCTCAGGCATGCCTTCCAGGAGTGGCTGGACCGGAGGAGAGTGTCCACAATGAGAAATGCTCCCCAGCAGAAAATGGGAAAGCAGACAGCTGTTTCATAGCATTTCCCAGCTGGCAGGCAAGCACGCCTTGGAGAAAGGAACTATGAGAGAAGCTTAGTCAGTCCAGGTGAGGTTTTACCAGCTCACCATCAACCACATTTCTTCTCTCAGTTTTAATTGTCCTTCTCACATCCCTGAAGAGGAAGGGATTGCTCTGAGCATCCCAGCTCACTGCTGGAAGGGGCCGTGTCTCCAGAGACATGGCACTGACAGAGGCCAAGAATTGGCTCTGCTCTCACCTCATTTATCAGGCAATGAGGGAATATCTCTGCTTGCTGCCACAAAACCACTGTCATAACCCAGAGCTAAAATTGTCCCTAAATCTCAGCTGCCCCCCACATCTACTCTGGGGGGTCTTCCTCCTGCTGGCAGGGGATCCTGGCGGCTGCTTCGTGGGATGCACTGGTGCGGTGCACCATGCCGTGCTGCTGCTGCGACTGGCATTTCACGCTTCATTTGCTTTGTGGGACTTTATTTACTTGTTTAGAAAAAAGGCCAGCTTGTGGGAAAACACAAGTTCAAAACTCTTTTAACATCTCATTAAAGGAACATTTTCTCATCAAACCTCTTTCAATGAAAATATTATTAATAGTTCTGGTTCTTGGCTTTTTTTTTTCACAAATACTTTCAGTGTAGATATTTAACTTGTTAGCCTGATTTTTTACTTTTAACCACTGAAGTACTCTAAGACCTCGTAAAGTGTCTACAAACACTCTGTTCTGTACCCCTCCAAAGCCACGGACCGTGCTGTAAGTGGCTCAGGCGAGTGAGTTTTGCTGGGAGCAAAGGTGACCTGTATATGCCTGTAACATGTAATATTTCCCCTCCTCCCCTTCAGATATATACAAGACAAAAGTCTGGGCTTGTAGGAAGGATGGAAAAACTATCTTCTTCCAAAGTGGCCTCTGAGTCCGTGTTCCTCCAGAAATCACCACAGAGCACAAAAGAATAAACCTTTGCAAAACTTCTGATTTACAGGACCCGTTGAAGCCCTCTGGGGAGTCCCTACGTGAAGTTATATGCTCATCTTCTCCATCACCCTTGCGAGCGAGCTGACGTCTGCTCTTAGTGGTAACCCAGGGAAACCACGGCAGCAAAATAATTTGAGGGACGTCTTGGCAAAAGTAGATCATGTCAGCATGAAGTTCAGCAGAGCCAGGGGAGCAGTTTTCCACACAAAAGATTTAGGAAGAGTCACAAACCTAAGAACTGCCTTCTGCTTTTTTGTCACTTGATTTTTCTGGTCCCTTCCCCCGTGTCTCTCTCACATTCCTGTTTGGAAGGAAGAAGAAAACGAACATCATGCTGAATTTTCTAGTCGCACGCAAAATCTGATTTTTGTTGAGCTGACAGAGAGAGGCTGATAACTGCATTTTTTCCCCTTCCAGAAGTGTGACAATTTCCATAGATTTCCATTTGTCTTCACATGAGCCTATGAAGCCCCATCCCCAGATTTGCTCTGTTTTCTGTGTCCTGCAAAACCCTGTGTAATTTTAATGCTTCATGTTTTGGCTGGAATGAAAATCACCTTTGGCAATAGAGGGCTAAGAGAAAGCTGGGATGAAAAGTGCATCATCGTTAGAGAGTCAGGAAGGCTCGGTGCCAGGGAGGCCACTAAGGTGGGGCTGGGAAGGTCAGCGTCACCGCCTTGGGGACCGTGCAGGCGCTGTGCCTCTGAGGACTGGCCGAGTCAGAGCGGGTGTCTCTGCCGTGATTTTGCATCCCGCAAGTGATCAGATACCTCAGGCGTGCCTTCACGGGCACAGGGTCTAGGCAGAGATTTCTGCTGGAGCTCACCCTCAGATGGCATCCCCATGGTCACCGTCCTGCACAGCGCAGCCAGAGTAATTTGGGTCTGAGAGTTACTGCTCAGGCAGCGCTGGAGGGGAAGGTTGTTGTTCTGTACGAGACAAAACACAATTCGGTCCTGCGGGCTAATCCCATCCCACAGATTCTGCAAGCCTGGTGTCTGAATGGCTTTTAGGACTGCACTGATTACGGGAGCGACAGCAGCACGGAAGTAGGTTAGTGTTTCATTCTCTTCTGCCAGTGGCAAACATTGTAGTACTGGATTTTCTTTTTTTTTTTTTTTCATGAGGATTTACCACACAGTCACAGGGTTTGTGGTGTTGGATTTTTTTGTACTAGAGAGTAGCCAGTGCTAAGCCTTTCCATGCACAGCTTTGTGCTTCTACGCCATGCTCATGCTGCATGTCACTGTCCATCACAATGCTGAGCAGAAACCTCGGATCTGGTGGGTTTACACTGATGCAAACACATTAGTTTTAACGAGAGGAGAATCAGACTGAACCACACTTGGTGATAGCAGAGATATGGCCAGACCACTCTGTGCATCCAAACAACCCTGGATACAGAATTAGTTTAGATCCAGTATCACATAAGCTGTCCTTTCCACGGTGAGCCAATGTGAAACTTCTGGGTCAAAAATGAAGCTGGACACTGTCTAAACCCTCCTTCCCTGGGCCAGAGTGGTCTGTAAAGGTATGTAAGGACCCAAAGGCTTTCAGAGGTGTTCACTGACAGCCGTAGCCACTTTAGTCTTACTGATGTTAGGAGTTCCAGTGTTGTAAAAGATCCCATTAAACACCTATACAAGTCTTCCTCCTCCTGAAGACCTTTGAATGTGTAGTCCTGGGATCCCAGACCAGCTCCTCTTGAAGCAGGTGGGAAATTTTCCATCAGCTCCAGCAGTGTGAAAAGTCACCTGGAAACGAAGCATTACTGCACTGATGTGCACAGTACACTGGGGTCTGGGCTTACACAACCCAGCAAGCAGCTCACCAGTAAAACCACTGAATACAGAGGGTTTGCAGGAGGGGGGTTAGCTTTTCTAGCCTTTATTGTCCTCAAGAGTTTGTGTTTGCAAATAATTGTTTCCACAAATTAAAACCTTCTGCCTCTAGGGAAAATACTGATTTTTTTTTTTTTAAGACTATACGAGAGTTTTGGTACAAATCAAGACATGGAAAAAAATCTTTAAGTACAGCCTTTCACAGAAAGCATGCAATTTTCACACTTTTACCATAACAATTCATAAAAGGGAAAGTTAATGCTATTCTAGACAATTTCCCGAGATCTTTAAAGACTTCACAATACAATTATGGAATGAATCAAGGCTTTAAAAAAAGATCAGAAAAGACTTTCTGAGTTCTGTGTAATTATATTAGGTGCTAGGGCAAAGTTTTTGAATGAAAGCCAATAACCTCTGAAGCTCAGATGACACTGAAGCATTTCCAGCGTTAAGCGTTTCCCTTGCTGACGTGCAAACGTTGTTCAGCAGTAGGAAAGGACAGTCAGCCACTAAAGCCATAGAACTAGGAGTGGGGAACTACAGAGATCGTTTCTTAGTCTGACCCAGTAAGTCTGAGCAAGTCATTTCACCCCTGTGTGCATCAATGCAGCCCAGCTGCACTGTGAAGTTTAAATAAATGAAGTAGGTTCTTCACAAGCACAAATTTCTCTCTCTGTGAAACCATGTCATTTTGTACCGGATGAGAACCTTGGTCCCTACTGCTTAATGATCTTTCTTTGCGTCTTGAGGTGACTCCAAAAGATAACTCTTCCTCCTATGCAGGAGGCTGTGAGATGTGTTATCTTTTAGAAGCTTAGAAGACAGCTATATATTTAACAAAATAGGCCATTAACAGCTTGTGATGGGGGGGGTATATCTGGGAATTTCCTTAGTCCACAGAGAAGCGCTGTTATTATTACCAGCATAAATGAGAGGTGATGTTCTCACCATGTGGGTTTGGAGAGACAAAACCCAGCTGGTACTTTTGTTAAATGCATTGAGCTCTGGAGCACGAAGCTGTATAGAGACTTGATCCATCTAAAGAAAACTTTGTCAACAACAACACTGTCTGTCCTCACGGAAAGAGGAGTTGCATCTTTCTCAAATTTATGAACAAAGAAACTTAAGTGCTTCTGATTGCCAGTGCACCTGCTCCCCACATACTTATGTGCTTCTTATTTCTTCCTTTTATGGCACCCCTGTAACATCCTGGGGGTGTGGTTGGATTCTTTCTCCATCTTTCCGTTCATCTTTGGCATTTCTGAATCCCTACAGAGCAAAGAGACCAGACATCTGCACTAGACACTGGGTGTGCAGCAAATGCTTGCACACTGAGGTGATGGTGCTGCGTGGGTGGGTGGAGAGGGGATGTCTTGAGCCAAGCAGATGGGGCACCCATTTGCAGATGAGGTCTTCCTGGTTTTGCAGACCGCAGAGGGACGTGTGGTTGGCTTGGGGTGCAAGGTTGCTTCTGTATTTTAAAGCACTGAGGTGCAAGATATGTGGCTATCTGGGGAAGAAGTTAGCATGCCTTGTAACCCTACCACAGGGTTCCCTATCGGTTTTAGTAGGTTTATGGCTTTGTCGTTTTATCACTTTTAATAAAATTGCTTTCACAGTGATTTAGTTCTTGTTAATATTTTGAAATTTGAAAACTTCAAGGGGCTTTTGGTTTGTCCCGTGCTCATCTCAGTGATGTGCTGAGCCTCCTCCTGAGCTGTACAGCGGCGAGGACGAGCCCCAGGGGCAGCTCACCGTCCCACCGCGGCAGCCTTGCCACAAACACGCAGGCAAATCCTACACATGCTTCTGTTTCCCTGGGCTGCCGTTTATTAAGCTCAGCTCCGGCGGGATTTCTAGATAGCACAGAAGGCCCTCACAAAGCCTTCCTGCTTTTATTTGGCACGAACAGTGACTTCCACTTGATTCAATCACTGCTTAATTTGATCCTCCATTTAATTTTATCAAAACTGTAGTAATCAAATAATTTGTACTAAAAACATTACAACTTCCACTTGTTTATTCTGATCAATTTTAATCCTTTAAGGCACAAGGTTTATTAGATAATTTGATTATGAGATAACAAAACGCTGTCATTAAATCTACAAGGAAAGGACAGGACACAAAAAAAGAAAGTTAAAAAGATCCCAAGGAGTGCTCGTAATAAAGAAAAATCACAATAACATAGTGTTATTTAGAAGTCACACTATGCACAATGAAAGCTAAGAAGCATCCTGCTGTTCACGAGATTAAAAGATCAATGGTGTGTTTCAGTGGAGACATTTCTGGCAATGAACTGCACTGAAAAGGGGAAGACAACATAACTGGATGTGAATGAATTTGCCGTTTTTGAGTGTTGACCCATGTGAATGAAAGTATGTTAGTGGTGTTTGAGTTTTCCCTCTGTGCAATAAGCCTTCAAAAGCCAAAGCCAGCAGAGTCAGAGGAAGGAAAAGATTTCCACTGCCCGCTGTTTCTCTATTGCCATGAGAAATAAAACACAATCTCTTGCTCCACTGATCCTTCTCACCCCTTGACTGTGCTGTATCTCTCCCCCGCAGGTCAACACTTTCATCTCCTTCGTGTTCCCCATGGTGGTCATTTCTGTGCTCAACACCATCATTGCCAACCAGCTCATGGTCATGTTCAAGCAGGCTGCCCAGGAAAACCAGGTCTGCACCATCGGTGGGCAGCAGACGATGCTCAGTATGTCCATGGAGCCCAGCCGCGTGCAAGCCTTGAAGCATGGCGTGAGGGTCCTACGTAAGTATTCACATATTTTGGCATGGAACTTGCTAGAGGTGTCTAAGTAAATACAATTTGAAGAGTAGTAGGATGAAACTGGTAAACACTTTCACCCCAAACATATTTTAAATGAAAATGACCTCTTTTTGGAAATCCGAATTGCCCCCAAATGCTTTGACACTTGCCAAAATTGTCCAATTCTTATCTCAAAGCCCCAAACTTCAGAAAATAAATTTGTTTCTTCTCTTGCTCTCTTTTGTTCTTCATCTAGTTCTTGCTGAGTCACCAAGAGTTTTCTAGGGAATATTACTGTCTATTTTCCACTATTTTCTTTTTCTCATAGAGTCACTTTTCTGAGTCCTAATCTTCCCTTTAGGGAGAAAAAAAAATCATATAGAGAAAGGAAGCTAAAGAGATATTTGAGTATTATTTAATTAATTGCTCTCAATGGGGGAGAAGCTGATAAATGAAAATTCCACATTTAAGGAAAAAAATATATTTCATGTTCTGTGTAATAGAAACAACTTGATAACATCAGGTTTTCCTGTTTCTTTTTCTGTTTCTGGCCAGCTCCAGCCTGAACCTCTCTTTTGGCTGGTGCTGTTTTATAGGCTCTGGTTGTGACCCAGGGGACTGATGTAGTTTTAAAACCAAACTTGTTTTGTGGGATTGGGTTTGAGCAGATCAGCTGGAGTGGACACATAGCACAGGGTATGCAGCCCCACTGGCATTGCCCATGGTAAATTAAATGTGCAAATTCCTCTCAGCTGTTACAAGCAGAGACTTTGGAAACCTGGTGTTGGTAGTTTCCTTCCCCTGCTCCCCAGGTAAAAGCAGGAGCCACTCTGAGGGTGTTCTGTGCTTCATTAGACGTGTGTGGAAAATCAATTTTCCCCTGAAGATACATATGTAGGAGAAAAGAGTTTCTTGCAATCAATCACAGCTTTAATTCAGATTTCAATTTTCCTCTCTCTGTTAGAAAAGAAAAAAAAAGCCAAATGACTCAGATCAAAACCAAAATACTTTTGATCAATTCAGACTCTTCTTAATGCTTCTCCTCTTCAAAACTCTGCTAATAGCAACACTGATTTGATAGCAAAACATTCCTCATGTATCCCATACAACCGATGTTTTATAATATCCCAGAAATAACTCCACGGCATACTGGAAAACTTGAAGCGAGATAGTGGCAGGGGTGATCGCTGTGTTGTCTACGGTGAGAGAATTCCCCTATTCCTGTCCTGCACATAACGTCTCCTCAGGTGAAGTGTTCAGCTCTGGGGTAAGGTGACTCCAATTTATGGCCTTTCCTGGGGGCCAAATGTCTCACTATAAGCTCAGCAGAGTTCCCAAGAGACACGTGTGCACCCTTCCGTGAGTTGCACTTTACCTTCTCCCACCCAATTATATTGTACCCAATGGTTTCCAGATTCTGACCCACCTTATCACAATATATTGGAAAAAAACAGACATTTTTTGCCCCAAGCCAAATTAGTATGCAGCAGAAACATAAAGAAAATGCTGCTTTTTATATGATTTTAACTAAACTTTGCAGCCCTTTGAGGGCTGGCTATCTAAACATATTTCAGGCAAATTCCCAAGCCCTGTTCTGGAAAATACCTTCATCCATATGCAATACACATGCAATAAAGTGTTCGTGCTTGCACTTGCAATGTCTCAAACAAGACTGATAGCTGTGAGCACAAGTGGCCATTTATGAACTGCTCAGGTGGGTATTCCTAACGTCATGGAGAAACCAGACAGAACTTTGATCTCTATGGAGGAAGACAGAGAGAGATTAATTTTTTTATTATTCTTCCAAATAACCACATTTAGGGTAATCACAAATAATCCTTTTCTTTTGCCTTTGCCTGTTGATATGTGGAGCTACAGAACAGACCTGCTCACACACCGAGACTCTCTTAAAAAGCAAAACTACCCCAGCATTTTAGTGATTTGGTCAACAGCAACGTAAGCCTTGCGTATTTTGCTTTATTCCTTTTCTTTTTCTGCAGAGCCTTGGTTCAGGCAAAGGTTAAATAAAAGATCCTGCACCCATGAATTGAGCTGTACAGCAAAATACTGGATGGCTTAATTAAATAAGCTGTGGAAAAGACCAAAGAATCTGGTAGCTTAAACTGACAGATGATAAAGCAAAAGCTCTTCAAAAATAGTACTACCCAAAAATAACTAATAAGGTATGCCGGTCCTGGTTATAAACTGCGAAAGTCCTTGTGCACATTAGATAGTGAGAGTCAGTTAGCAGAAAGCTTTCTGATCAGTGCTTTTCATGGCAAAGCTCTTGGTGGCTGAAGTGCTTTGGCCAAGGCCACATTTTCAACAAGGAAAGAAATCCCTAGAGAAGGCACCAAGAACCTCCATGAGATTTTTCCAGCTGTTTTTCACGAGGGACGCATCCCACGCAGCACGCTACGCTGCCGTAGGCAAGCTGCTGTGTGCACCCCAGCTTCGAACACCGTACTGGGAAATGCCTACTAAGAAAAAGGAGAGAAAACCCCAGAAGACATTAAATCCCCTGTAATTATCTTGTCAGGCTGCAGTTATTTACTGTCTCTGCGCCCTGGTTAACCATCGTCTACCTGGGGACAAGAAGTGAGCCTTGCTTCGGCACTGAGCCTGCAAGGACGGGCCCATGCAAGTCCCCCGGTTCCCCGCTATCTTTTTCTGTTTCTTCACGCTTCTGTCTGCTGCCATTAAGTGAGAAGCTGCCTCTTCTCACTTGCACTACAACATCTCACACCTCTCTCTCTCTTTTTAGTATGGTATACTCTTTTAATGTCAAGAGGAGAAAGCTCTTAATGAATAATACCTGACAGACTTAAATTTACACCTGCCATTCCCTGGGCATTGCTCACTGCTGGTGGAAGAGCATCCCTCACCAACAGGTCCACCTTTCTGCCGAGGCACTGAAAAACAGCCCTTCTTTCTCTGAACAATAGCTTAATTTTCTTCTTCTTCTTCTCCAGGCAAATTTTTGCTTTTGTTATATACTGCAGAAGCTAAGAAAGGTTAGCAAAAGCAGGGCTTCAGTCTGGAGCCTGAAATGGTGGTGAAGTGGGTCAGACGTGGCACTGTGGGTGCCCGTGGGCAGCCGCGCACAGGTATTACGTGCGTGTCTGCAGTGCCACCCCGGCAGCAGGACTGAGCTCCCTTCCCTGCTGGGAAGGCAATGAGTGAGCAGCCGCTTGCTCCTTTTCTGGACAGAGGAAGATCCAGCAAATAAGAAATCCACCATCAGTTTTGCCTGTGATTCACCACATCGTGCAGAAAGGCTTTTTTTATCTAGCAAGTGTGAGTGAAATCCTGCTTCATTTCATTTTTCAGATGTACTTGATTACTGGAGGTGCTTGATTCACACTTACTTTTGTCACCTGTTCCTTGCAACACTCTTTTTTTTCTTATTTTTAATAAGCCAGGCCTCTGAGCTGTCTGAAAAGTAGCAAAAAATGAACATGAACATGGATGCACGTGATTTATCCTGGGATCCATGGAAGTCAAAACCATGTATGCAGTCTAGGCTAGTTTATGGAAGAGAATGAGGAAAGAAAAATGACACTTGTCCATGCTAATAAAACCGCTGGCAGAAAATCAGAGCTTCATGGGGGTCAAAATATTTTCCATTTCCAAACGTGAACTTTGGCCTGAAGTACAGACAGCTTCATTTTGTTTGAAGGGTGAAATGCTTCAGAACTTGTAAAACTAGTGCTCAGAAAAGAAATTTTTGCAGTTCGTGGTGTGCAGAGCTGTTGGAAGAGATCAGAGCAGGAAACACCTTCCTTCCTTCCTCCAGATCTACTGAGAGTATGTATTTATTTACATTGAAATAGGAGCTAAAAGTGGTCAGGCTAGCAGATTCATTCAAAACATCCACAACATCATTTTCCTCCTCTTTGGTAGCATTTATGTATTTTCTTGGCTCTGTCTGACTTCGGTCATGTACAAAACAATTAGGGAGATCAGGATCAAGAGGTGTGTCAGCCCTGCTGCCTGGTAGCCAGCTCGTTAATTCATTAAGCGTGTGATTTCTGATTGTAATTCCCTCTCTGCTGTCAGCATTCACCAGGTGTGAGGATCCAAATTCAGAGAGCTCGAGGCATTGGCAGCTTCCCAGATCTTCTGTGAGGATAACAGGGCAACGTCTGCACCAGTGCTGCCGCTAAAAATACCTCCCGCCAAGAGATTTCATACCTGCCTTCATCCATCCAGTATTCCTTCCATTTCTCCAATTATAAACCACTTCCATTTTTTGTTACTATTCCTTGGCTGTATTGTAGTGGCGGGAAGCTGAGTCTCTTGGGGGCTGTGTGATGCTTCACGGAAGGGTGAATATTCTCTCATTGCGTAGCCTGATACGCCAGTCATTCGATAACATCTTGAATAAATCTTTAACACACGCATGCACACACGCAGGCTTCAGAATCAGCAGCCCTCAGCCGGTAAAACCGCCCGTGCGCTGCCCAGACCGTTGCATCCTGTATCCAGACATGGAGAGGCAATATAAACCTTCCCCACCTCAGTCGCACATTGCTGAACAGCTGCTCAAAAAACGAAGGCATATTTGAGCTTGGCTTAGGCTGAAAGCACTGGTTGGCCAAAATGTCTTCTCGAAAGGGGACAGTTTGATGACATGGGCGAATTGTCCCCATCAGTACACCAGCCTGCAGCCCATTCTGCTCCGAGCAGCCCTCAACACCTCCCCGACTGCCTGTCAGACCAGTTCCCGCTGTGGAGGGAAGAAAGGAGTTATTGAGCGGTACAGCTGAGCTCTGATAACAATGGTGAGACAAATTGATGGACATCAAGAGGAGGCTTTGCACGTCCCTGGGTGGACGTTGGCTAAGCCTATTAAAATGTGATCAGTTCCAGGTAGCATTTGCTCCATTAGAGAAGCTGCTTAGTGAAAGCAATTATAAAGCATTTAGAGAGGTTTAACCAATTAAATGAATATCCTTCGGTCTCCCACAGCTGGCTGGGTGATGCCCCAGTAAGATGCTTTTTAGGAGATGAAGTCAAACTATATTTTTTTACTGAACATCTAAGAATTTTTAAATTATGATTTTTGGAGTCTCTGCATTTCTTCAAATAATACTAGACAAAAGCCAAGTATTAATGAAGTATCCATGCTGCCTGCATTGCATTAATTTGTGCATTCATAATTTCCCTTCTAAACAAATGCTTTGAAGAGTTCATTCATTTCTCCTCACCGATGTTCCAAGTCTGAGCTATCCGTTTCAGGAGGAGAATATTGCTATGAGATTTAGTGTAATCATTCCACAAACAGGAATAACAAACAGCAAATACTGCTCAGCCACAATACACAGAAGAGCACCAGTCTGAAAATCTGCTCCTTAACCAGTTGGATTTCATAATTCCTGCATTCTAAGGAAATCAGATTTGTCCATGAATCATTTATTTTGCAGGAAAGGAGATAAATTCATGGCAGTTTGTATCTTTAATAAAAAGTCTGAGCAACTCCAAGCGGAGTTCAGCAAACCCCCCGTGACATTAAACAAGAGTGGAAGCTGAGTTTAGCAGCTGAAGCGTCACATTGAAATTTGAGAGGATACATTAGCTATAGAAGTTGTATATATTTCCCAGAGATGTTTGTACATGTAGGTTTATTTTACAGCTTGCCAAGTGACATAAAGCGAGCAGTATCGGAGCGCTCCATAAACACCTTCTGAGGAGCAGAAAGGGACCATGGCTGCACCTCTCAGGACAGGGAGACTCTTTTTTCTCCTCTCCTAAGACCTGTCCCTTGCTGGCACTGCAGCTCAGGCTGGCGAAGCATTGCTACTTAGATTCAGGCTCTCACGGCTGCATCTCTGAAGACAACCCTAGGGCTGGTCGAGTCCAGCAAGCAGATTTTCCAGGTGTTAAACCCTGTCCGTATGAGTGTTTAAAAAGCTAACTGATGTGTTTTTAAACATAAAGTCTAGCCAGGGCCTTAGTCACTGCAGAAGCATGCAGTAAATACACGGTCCCGGGGTCCTCCTGGAGAGCAGAAACCATTCTGGGATGAACAAAGGACACGTGAAACTCAGAACTGGAGGGGAAACAAGAAAAGGGCTGCAGAGGATGCCAGTTTGGGTTATACCTGATCTTACCAAATAGAAAGAGCCTTGAACCTGGTGAGGAAAAGACAGGAGCCCTTATCTATCCTTCAGAGGGGAAATTTTATTTCTTTCTTCTTCCTTCTCCTCCAAACACCTAGACAACCCTGGGAGGGGACAGCACAAATGAAGTTTTAATGGAATCAAGCAACTTCTTTAATTTAAAAAAAAAAAAAAAATTACCTTAGAAGGAAACTGGGGAAGAGACCCCAGCTGCCACTACTGGGTCAGCAGTGACACGGTGCTTGTTGGAGCCTACTCTTTGGCTAGCTTTAACCTTAATTTTCTGCCTTGCTCCTCCTTATGGATGAAACCAGTGCCAGTGGGCGATTTAATCACCAGTGTGAGCAGGGGCAGGAATTCACATCCATTTTCAAATCTGTCAGCTGAAGCCATTGAAAATCAGGACTGGAGAATATAGTCTGAGTAAAATACATTGGGTTTGCATGCCAAAAGTTTTTTCTATTCACTCTGCTGTCTCGACGCCATTAACAAAGAAGTATTCAGGGGAGTATGGCTCCTTTCAAGCAAGATAGCATTTTGTACCCCACAATCCAAAAAAAGAGACACAAAAAGAGACAATCCTCCCCCAGTAGGAAAAAAAGAAGGAAAATGATACAGAAAGATAAACAGCAGATCTCTGGCTGCTGGGAATGAAAATGAAGGAATCAAATCTAATATTTACATTGCTCAGTAATATGTGCAAGAGCAGAGGGGGATTGCATCCAGCAAATGCTGCCTTTTCTGTGGTGTCTAAAGGAGCTGAGGGCTGCCCAGGCCCATTGCGATTCCCAGTTTCTCCTTCTTTGCTCTCCTGAGTACTACTGGTGCATACTGGTGGTCCCCGATCTCTGTTGGTTGTTATCGACTTTTATGGAAATCCTTTCTTCGGCAGCCTTGTGACCCAAATACCAGCATAAGCAGTTTTAATTCTACTGTGCTCATACCCACCCTTGCAGCTGCCATAATCCCTAGTTTGGGGCCCACTGGTATAAATATTGCCTATGACCTGTCAGGTAGTGCATCATGTTAATATAAACAGCGTCTCGAGGTTTAACTAGGCAGTGCCAGCTACATCTATACTTGGCCCAGCTTTTACCATCTCTCATATCAAACAGCACGGTGACACTTGCTCCCCTTTGTGAGAGATTCTCTTGTAATGGCATCGACTAAGTAAGTATATAAAACCCAGGAGCTTTGAATACACAAGGACTGTTTCTCCAGAAATCAACATTAATGCAAATCCCTGACATGAGCCCCATAACAATGTCATATAAGTTATTCTGTACCAGCTGGAGCACGCATTCCTTGGGCAGCGTTGGAGACACACGGCTGCTGATGAGCTGAAATGCAGAAAAGGCTGAGAGATGTTGTTCAGACAGGTCAGTACATACCAAAACAGCTCCTGCCTTTGTTCAAAAATTACAATACAATTCCCCAGCCGTATGTGTTTCAGCTCCCCTTGAAATGCAAAGAAAAAAGAAATAAATTGGCCAAAATAATCTGAACAAAACTATCAAGGAAAGATGGATCTGAGCTTCTCTGGAGGCCTTAGCAACAGCAGAGGTGGTTAAAAGAGGGAGCAGCATCTCTTTTCTCCCCCAGCTGGAGAGAAAGGACAGGACAGAGGGTACCCTTGCCAAGGGCCACCACAGAGCCACAGGGCTGTGGCTCAGCATGACCCCGGAGGGGATGGAAGAGCTAAAGCCAGGAGGAAAACACCATCCAAGTGCTTTGCACCCCAGCAGATCCCTGGGGTCCCATGTGAGTTGGCAGTGGCAGCACCTTACCCACAGCCGTCCCAGTGCTCTGAGTCACACTGAGCCTCAGATGGCCCCAGAAGAGGGACGGGGGGCTGGAAATCCCTCCCAAGCCTGGCTCCCATGCTCAGCCAAGCTGGCTGCCAAGCACCCACTGGGGACTTTTTACTCGTGATGTATTGCTCCATGCTCACACTAACCCAATGTGAGTTTTTCGAGATGTTGGCCCTGGAGAAGGGCTGTCTCCCAGCCTCAGCCCCAGGATACACACAAGGTAAAATGAAATACTCAGTGCCATCTAATATGATTTAACTTCCAGGATTGTTTCCACATCTAGTTTAGTCTGAAAATCAAGACTGGCACAGTTTAAATCTTCTTTTGTACAATGAAAAAGATGTCGCTCAAAATTTATGTTTCCCTCTGCAGGACTTCCTGCGCGATAAACAAACAAGGGCTCGTCTCTCCGCTGCTTCTCCTTCCTCTCTCCCCATCTTCCTTGGGATGAGGTTCAAACGGACAGAGAATAGAGCCATTATAAGACAAAATAGAAAGCCACAGGATGCAATAATTCAGGTTTTAGTAAACTTTTAAACTGGGAGTTTGATTTAGAAGGGAAATGAAGATGCAGCTCAGTGGACGGATCATTCCCCAGCATCCCCAGTATGCCAGGATCAGCTTGCTTGGGTGTCTTCTCCAGTCCCCAGCTCTGGGCTTGCAGGTTTGACACCTCATTTGCTTAAATGTGGGAAATACCAGAATTTCATGGAGCAGCCCTGCTCCTCTTAAAAGCACATTGAATTAATTAGAAGTGAGGGATGGGCCTGCTTCATTTTTAGTTAAAAAATAGAGGCAGGAAATCTCCAGCCTCACAAACACCATTCCAAACAGTCACCTCCACCACACGTTGGGTCAACTCCTTTCCCAGGCAGTGCTCAACTCCACCAGCCTGACCTGCTCCATCTTATTCCACCAAAGAAACCCCTGTGTGAAGCCTCAAGATGATGGAGAACAAGTCCTAGGGGCGAGTAACAATAATAAAAAATCATTTTGGCAGCCACTTTGCCCATCATTTGGTTTACAACTCATCTTTTTTGGTAAGTATGTGCCCGGGAAGGCAGAAGACAGCAGCAAAAGGCACCAGTTATCAAGCAGAAAAGGGCATTTTCATGCTGTGTTAGATGCAAGTTAACACTTTCCCGCGTTTCAAATTCATCCCTGGGGAGGGGACCCAACAGGGCAGGATTGCCACCCTAAATCTGCTTGATCCCTTGTATGATAAAATTGAAACATACGGATTAGGGGTGCCAAATACAGGTCAGGCTCTCTTAATCTGCGCGGCAGAGGCTGGTGGCACAGAACCACACAGCGTGCTACCCAGCTGGGATTTCAAAATCAGACCATAAGTTTCTCCGATGCACTTAGCTATGTGTTTAATAGAGTTTTAATTGCAGAGTGATTGCATGTGATACTACAAAATTACCACAGATTACTTAGAATTGACTATTCATTTGCCGAGGTTAAGCAGATATTTCTCTCAATAAGTATTTTTGCTGCTATAGATCCCTGCCTCCGTATTATTTGGCATAGCATTGTCTGAGCAACAGAAGCAGAGGTCCTTCACCAGGAGACAACCACTTTCATTTAACGTGTGGTAAATTTAACGGGCAGATGTGTGAGACTCTTAAAATCGGCTGTAGAAAGAATCCAGGTCCTGGTGTTCTCAAAGAGCTGCATGCAGGGGTAAGCAGCTGGGAAGTGCCAGTGCATGAAGGTTTCTGCAAAAATTATGATGTGCACAAATGAACTTGTGTTGGGAGCCGTTTGGGAAGCTGCTTTCGCAGCCTGAAAATCCATCTAAGCCTGAACAGGCACTGGGAAAGCAGATGGACCGGAGCTGTGATGCTGGCTCGTTCCCGTTGGCCCGAGGCTGATGGATGGAGGGGGAGAGGCTGGAGAGTATCACTTCTGCTGTGGCCCCTGGGAGGGATCTCCCAGGGAGTCATAGGTGGACTGCTCCATGCAGGGCAAACCAAAGGTCCTTCCAACAGAGAAATTAATTTCTGGAGGTGGCCAAAAGCAGGTGCCTAGAAATGTGAAAGAGCAAGGCATTCCCTCCAAGCTTCCTGGTGGACCTCCCCACTTCTCCTGTGCCACATGTCATTTCTGGGCTGTCCCCAGCAAAGGCCCAGCAAAGCTCCTCAGGGCTGGATCAGACACAGGTCAAATTCATTCACTTGATGGCATCTGAAGAGCTGCAGGCCATTTAGTGATGATTTACATCTACGATCACAATGACCATATAGCAGCCAAAAAATGTTCAGATTGAAATAATGAATTCACTTGGACAAAAGAATAAGAACAGACCCTCTAGCCTTCTTTCCAATACATGTTCCTTCAGCTGCCTAAAACTTTACTGAATAAATGGCTTTTGCAGCATTCCTGGAAGATGTTCTCACACATCATGCAGGCTGATGCTAAAAGGTTATAACCATCGCCATTGTTAGTTATGTGTTTAATAAAAGAGATAGCACATGGAGTTGAAGTCAGGCTGTGAGTATGGAGCTGGACTCCAGGAATTATTTGATTTCTGTACAACTTAGGCAGTGACTCTGCTAGTGATGACACCCACAAAAATAAGGTACAGACACGTCCCTGTGTTACTGAAGCCTCCCCTGTGCTTCTTAGCTGAATAACGGTGATGGGGAGATGCAACCACAGCCAGACCTGCTCCTCCTGGACCATGTTTTTCAAGGGAAATGCACCTTCTGCGTATCTCTTCTTGCGGCGTAGTCCCTGTGGGATGACAGCATCTGGGTTTGGGACATATCCACGCAAATATTTTCAATCCCAAGGCAGAAAGAAAAGCAGCCTTTGCCTCCACGTGCCAAATCCTCATTGCACTGGTGGCGTGCAGCTCTGTAAGAGAGCTTTGCTGCTTCCTAGCCCTTTACAGGTCACATAAAGGACAAGAGTGATGTGGCCCTTATTCTCTGCAGAGAAAATTTGGAATAAAAAATTAATGTAGTTATTTTATTTAGCCTTGATTTTCTTCTTGTCTTTTATTGTGTTATGTTTTAACTGAGATTTCTTTATTTCCTGTTAGGATTCTGCCAGAATCCTGTCATTTCATAGAGGTTGAAATGTATGTTACAAAAGGAAACAAATCTTTCCCTTGATTGCCTGATACATCCACTTTTTAATCGAGATTGACAAATGCACTCTACCAACAGCACTTTTAACCTTCAGAGTTGTTGCATTTTATTTTCCATTGTTTGATGTCCCTCGGCAGGAATCTGGAAAGGAAAAAAGCATACCGCCTTTCTCTGCTTACCCTTTAATTAATCATTTTTATTACAGCAATGTCCAGACCCAAGCGTCTTGTAATCACTGTCTCAGGTATTGCACATATACACAATATTGACGAGCCCTGCCACCAGAAAGCAGCTCCTGAAGCTGTTTAATGATTCCCAGCACCGTGGGGACTGCGGCCAGTGGCTCCGCATAACAAACTAATGGGATTATAGTGTCCCTGGCTCCCTGTCTACCTGGATGAAAAACACACACTAACTGTCTCTGCGAGTGCTTTGGACAAAATGCCCACTGCCATGAGGGCAGGAAACGCAAGGACAGATGCAAATACGGTTTTGTTTAAGCCCATGTCTGAACCAGGCATTGGCAGTCCTTATCTGTATTGTACCTCCTTTTGTTCATGTCACTGCCCCTGTGCTTATTGCTGTTTTCCATTTCTGTTATGCTTCTTTTTACAGACATTTGTAGGCTGGTTGTCCCTCAGGGTTATTACTTCTTTGCACAACGGCAATAGAAGAACAAAGTGGGGCTTTAGGAAAACAGTTTACAGCGATAAACACCACGCAGACAGGTCCCTTCTTCACCCCCAGTGAAGTGCTCATGAAAAGTAACGGGCTTTTTTCATACCTTGCAGGTGCCGTGGTGATTGCCTTCGTGGTCTGTTGGCTCCCTTATCACATACGGCGTCTCATGTTTTGCTACGTCCCCTCCAGTCACTGGACAGAGTGAGTCACGACCCGGGGGACGAGCTCCCCCCATGCCAGGACGGGCTGCGGGGTCTGGAGCTGGGGCTGCCGGGGCACCAGAAGACTTGGGGATGGAGGTGGGGATCTGGGAGCAAAGGCGTTCTCCGTGCGAGGGGTTAAAGCCTCAACCTCCTCATTGTTGTTTTATATTTTTCTTTTGGATTTCTCACCACGATTGCCAACCAAATTAAAAGTCCTAGTCTTATCACCCAGATCCCCCAGGCGTGGGTGAAGGAAGCATTAGCTTGCACCAAAATGCATCATCAGCCCTTCCTTCTTCTGTGGCTGCGACCACACACTTGCCCCCATTAACAACGGCGATGGATGTTCACCTCTGACAGCCCTTGATGCAACAACATTTGGACAGGGGGTTTTATACATCCGAACTCAATTGCTGTCTCCATGGCAGAGATATCGATCACCGGCCCTAAGATGGAGCAGCTCCTGTCAACACACAATTTAGCTCCATGATGCTACATTTTTTTAGTGATAGGAGAGATTACACAGGTGGGGAAATAACTGTGCTGCTTGCTGAGTCTGGGGCAGGTTATTTACTGGGGTTTGCAGGGAGTGGATCAAAATTAAAGACTAGTTACCACTCAGAACATTTAGGGATAATTGCACATCTACGCTGAATGCACCTGTGTTGTTCACCGATGTGCAAGGGCAGACAAACAGCTCTGTGCAGCCTTTCTGCTACGTCAGGCCAGATTCCCCAGCAAAGCAGCCACAGAACTGATTATTCATTTCAAATATGCAATTAATCATTAATGTTGTCTGGGGATATACACCCTGGTAGCCTAAGTCACCCTGAGATGCGCTCAGTGACAAATGTCTTTTCTCCCATGGTATTACATCCCTCTTCTCTCTGGGACTGAGCCTGTCTCCTGCAATGAACAGGAAAAGGAAAAAAAAAAAAATCTATGATACCAAAAAGCAGAGCAACTATGAGACATTAAAATTTCATAAACTCCAAGCACACAAAATAGTAAATTACAATATAGCAGTCTACTGAATGGAATTGTACATCCATCCATAGTAAAAAACAAAACCTGTCTTCAGTCATGAAGAGAGAGCTCTAGGCACACACTAGGACAAGTTGTTGTTTCTTGTTTGCTTTCCTATATGAAAAGCACTTAAAGCAGCAATCAATTATGTAACGACTGCATTTGCTTTGAGCAAGAGGGGTAGAGAAGTCTGTCTGCAGTTAGTGTGAATTTATGCATTGTCATTGCATTCACTTTTTTTATTTCTTCTTCTTCTTCTTTTAAAAGCCACGAAAGGTTTTAGGAAAACATTGAATTTACAGGCATATTATGAATGGTGAACTATCAGTATGGGAGCTAATCAAGAGCTTGCAGCAGTTTGATGTCTTCATTTATAAATGCATGTGCCTACCCCTGAAGAAGAGAAAATTTTGCTATATTAATTCTTCACAACTACATGGAGAAACTCTGCTTGTAGGAGCCGGATGGGCCATGCAGTACTTGGCAGTGCTGAGGGGGTGCTGGGGGATTGGTGATGTACTCCAGCACACGTCTATTTATCTTCTGTTAGACAGTACTCAGACTAACAAAAAGGTCTGCAATTTCCACTGAGATAAATGGTCCTAGGGAACATTTTCCTGAAAATGAGACCCATGTTGTTTATAAACACTTTACCAGCTCAGAGCTGTTGATCTCAGTTGTCCCAAGGAAAGACATTTCCAAAAGAGAAAAAATAACTAAGCATTTTCAACCAATTCTAGTTGAAAGCATTCTATTGTGATGGTCAGGATACGTTTCAAACCATGCTATCATCAGCTTGCCCCAGAATAGAGAATGCTATCCCAGATTACAGACAAATTCCAACCCAGGGACTCACTGAATGAGCTGATGCTCCCTGCCAGGGGGAGGAGAGACCTGCATTTGTTACTGGATCTTGGCTCTTCCGCAGGCTCTGTAGGCCAGAACCGCAGCCAGAAAAGTCAAGCTAATGTATATGCATGACACAGAAACAAATTTCCATCTGGCATCTCAGTTTCCAGAATGCTATTTTTGAAGATAAAATGAACATGTGAGGTAAGTATCACGTCTGGACCCAGGTCATAAATAAGTTTCTAACTGCTAGTGATTGGGGTAAGACCTTTGTAGAGGCATTTGACCTACATTTGGCCAGTCCCAGTTGGGGATGTTTTCCTGGTGGCTCATGCACCATTAGTAAGATCATGTCCCCAGCAAAGAAAGGTTAGCTCATGTTTTTCTCACCCTTGTGACTTTGAATTATTTCAGTTCTTTACAGGCTGTTTAGATTTTTATCTTTCATCTGCCCTTGCAGTTTCCTTTTCAACTTCTACCACTACTTCTACATGCTGACAAATGTCCTCTTCTACGTCAGTTCAGCAATCAACCCCATCCTCTACAACCTGGTGTCTGCAAACTTCCGACAGATCTTCCTCTCTACACTCACACTCCTGTGCCTGCCATGGAGGAAGAAGAAGAAACGACTGGCCTTCACGAGGAAATCCAACAGCATCTCCAGCAACCACACATTTTCCAGCCAGGTCACAAGAGAAACTACATACTGAAGCCAAAGGAGGAAGGGAAATGCATTTCATCATGGAGTCAAAACTTGAGAGAGGCCTCTGTGACTTTCATGCTTGGTCTCCAAATTCACATTAACACAAGTGTGTTTAGCAAAGTCATTTTTGTTGGAAAAATAGGCTTTGTGCTGCCAGTAACTTTGAGGTTATTTTGAAGCATTGGCCTTGCCTCTTGTGAGTAATGTCTACACGTTTTGTAACTTCAGTCTGGCATAAATCCAGATGTGGTGTTAACTGGGAAGCCAAAATATGTTAAACTTAGGCAAAACCATACTGCATTTCATCCTTTTCTCAGTGCAGAGATGCCATGTTCACATCCAAGGGATTGAGATCACGTCTCTTGGTGGCACCGAGCAGAGAGTCTGATGAGGAGAAAGCAGTTTTGAACAGAAAGGAATGTTTCTGGAGAATGGACATGCTCATCTATGGGATGTTCAATGAACAAGGAGTGAAAACTCAGGGAGCCAGGTGGTTGTTTTAGAAATATATCTAAATTATTATTAATATGACCTAGGTGCTCAAGAGAGCCACTCTGGCTCCTTGAAATTAAATAACAACAGATGATGCCTTACCTAGATTGGGGTGGGTGTGGCCTGGGGAAATGGGGGTCGTTTTTTACTTTAGGGCATATATAGGGCCTGGCACAGTGAACCCCCTCTCTCACTGGTATTGGTACTGCAACACCAATAAATAACAAAGCCTTTGGCAAAGTCAAGAATGCAGAAACTGTGCCCAGCTGGAGTGCTGAAAATGAACAGAAATGGAAAATCTTACTGTTGCCATACAGCCAAATCCTATTTTTTACCAGGGACAACAGTTAGCTGGCCTGCATTAAGAGGCGAGAAAACTCCAGGCTCATGAGGGCTTCAGGCTGCTGAGGTAAGAGCAACCTGCCCCAGTTCTGTGGAACCTTCAGATTTTCCCTGTTCTTATTCAAGTTTTACTTCTTTCCTCACCATTTTCACAAGGCTGACATCTTATAGGTTATACCAGTGGTGGTCAGCAGGGCCTCTTGTTCTACATTTCTTTCATTTATTTTTGCTACCAAGCCTGTTGGCACACTGATCTGCACACACAAACCTTCAGATAGAGCAAATGAACAACACAAGAAGGTCTAAACCGGGGAGTCTTAGCTCGAAAACAACTTTCTTTTGACAAGCCAGAGGAACAGAGACAAGACCTGAAAATTCTCTTTGAAATTCCTCAGCTGGCCAGGATAGGTAGCATGAGCTTTCCTCCCATATGGTTCCACCTCTAATAGTCCACTATGTGATGCAGCAAATTGCTCCAGAGTCTTTAGCACCAGAAATCACAGGCCTCTGGGACAAGCTAAAGGGCTTTCCCTGCTGCCACATCACCAGACGGTGATCTGCATGAACCTGGAACCAACCAATCATCCTGTGCAACCTTTGCTGTGATTCTGCTGGTGGTGGCCTTGCGTCCCCTTTCACACCACACTTCATTAGGAGAGCAGGGCTTGCCTCTTTGTGATGACAAACTAGAAGAGTGACTTGGCTCAATTCAGCTTTCCGGGCTTTGCCCATACCCTGTCACTCTTCGACTAACGAGCACCCTTGGTACATAACAGAAGTCTCAATGCTGGAGATGTGGGTCTGGCCCCAGTGAACCGTCACACAATGATGGAGACCAGTTACTGATCCACTGGGTACTGGTGACTTCTGCTACAGATGTGATATCTTGTGGGTTAGGTCCTGTTGGACTCAGGCCATAGACAAAACACCTATAGGGCATTTGCTGCAAGTTGTGAGTGATGGCTACCTACTTCCAAGTAGATTTCTTATAACCTGGAAGTTGTACCGAGCTAGCTACCATGGGACACCTGGCTACTGCCAGCCATGACCTCCAACCACACCTACCAGGGATGAGAGATTATTTTAATGCCTAGTACAGAACCACCCCAAAAGAAAGGGCTCAACAGAGAAATCAGTGGGGCTTTAGTTTCTTCTGATTAGGCCAAACTTCAAGCTCTGTCCTGTCATGCCTTCTTTCAATTTCTTGCCCTAGTTGTACCAAACAGAGGGCAGAGATTATATTTGACAACGCACTTTTGTTGCTCATGCACAGGTGACTCCTTTTTGGCAAGGAAAAAAAAAAAAAAAAAACCAAACAAAAAGGAGACTGGTATCTTTGGAAGGGAATCTGTGAGGAACCAGTAAATGTTATCTGTGTGTGTGTTAGCAATACCTTGAGCAGGTTGGAAGAAGCTCTATAAGACCTGCCCATGTTGCCTTGTGGGAAAGTCCAGGTACAATGAGCAAAGGAAGAGGAGTCTTAATGTCACACACTTAATATTGGCCTTCCAGGCAAGACACTTTAAATGTTTCTGGACAGGACTCACATTTTTTAACTTCACTTCTTAACAGAGTCAACAGCTGGGAGATGGTTTCTGAAACCTCCCACGGAAGCTGTAACTGTGTGTTGCTTTGACTTTCCCTAGGATTTAACATTCTGTGTGTCTCAGTTGCTTTTGAAATGTTAAACATTATTAATATACTTGTTCAACACCAACCTGCTGAAATGTGCTTGATTATCTTAGAAAACACTGTACAAGAATTGCTGTTTCACATAAGCTGCTTGGCTGAGATTTTCATGATTGAGATACACTGGCAGCTTACAGAATACTTGATCACAGCTTAGAGAAACTGGTAGGTTTATTTTTGGTTTGACATGAAAATGGGAACAAGCTGGAGTAAAAATGAACGTATTGTAAACTCTTTCCACAATGTTTGTTGGGCCACTCAAGTCCTGAAGAGCTGACTATTTGGGGAGATTTATCCAAGTGGTTTGCCAGCTTCTACAGCTCTGTTCCTGCAGTTTAACAGGGGAGCAGACCTGAGTCTATGGCCTTAATCTGAGATTGCAGCTCAAAGCTACCTCTTCCGCTGGTCAAATCTGACTACCTTGAGCTGAGAAGTGTAAATTATGGCTGATTTCATCCTCTCTCCCCTCCTCACCTCATTTTGCTATATTTGACCTAGAGATTTAGTTCCTTGAGCTCGAAGAAGCGAGAATAACTCACTGCAAGACCCCACAGTTTTGTAAAGGAAAGCATGATACTGTAGAGAAGAAAAAGGTGCAAACTGCCCAGTATATACCAGAAAAATGGTTCTTTCCATGCCTTTTAACAATGGTTGAACTACTAACCCAGCAAGGTTTAGCTTTAAACCTAATCGAGTATAAGTGGCTTTTGCCATTAGACAACATGCATACTCCCGTCCTTTGTATTCCCTTCTTGTCTCAACTCTCCACTGGGGCAGAGAGGTGAGTGTTGGTGCAGCATGCTATTCATCTATGCAGATTTCCTATAAGTGTTTTGAACTTGTTCTTCTGACTAAAAAAAAAAAAATTTGTCGAGCCCACAGATGTGAAGTGCTGCCAGATGGATTCCCATCTGAAGAGAGTCTATCAAGTGACCTCTTCAAATATCATTTTGAGGTTTTGCTTCTCTTCATTGTGTTCTTGTCAGGGCCATCCATTTGGCAGCGTTTGAAATCAGATTTCCAAAGTCATTACACTTTTCGGAAATTTCCCCCGGACAGGACTTTCTCACCAAAGGCCCAGTACGCATCAGTGTTGGACTGCTCTGCTGACCCTGTCTTTTTTGTAAAGTGCATGAGACCTCGCTTCAGCGACTGCGCCCACAAAGGAGAAAACTAAATGGAAAAGTCGGTGGGGAGGGTTAGCAGGACAGGTGCTGTAAACATGACAATAACAGGACCTTTGTATGTATAGCATCAAATGTTTAGTGAAATAAAATCAAGGTGTGCTGTTGCTGCAGACAGCTCGTGTTGCAGGTTTGAACCTATCATCTGTGCGGCTGCCATCGCTCCGTGCCCTCGGGGAGGGACACACGTCCACATGGCATGAGACGCTGGAGCTTTTCTGTGCAACACCTTGAGTGTTAGTCTGATATCTTCCTGGTTGTGTTGTCTGGTAGCTGTTTAAACAAAGCTGTAGCTGCTAGAGCTCTGTCTGGTTCTTAACATTACAGCTCAACAAGTTCTTCTGTTCTCAGTCTGGATTCGTTTAGTAGGAGAAAATTGCTAATCCAAAATTTCATGATGCTGTGTCCTGGCTTTGTGATCAAGAGTCCTTTCCCAGCTGTGCCACCTGATAGTCCTGCACATATTGTATTTATGGCAAATATTTTTTGAAGTGCACCTTTTTTTTTTCTGAAATACAAAATGTTGATGTGCTTTATTTTCTGTGGCCTGTTGCGCAATGGGAAAAAAATGATTGTTAAAAGTGTGTCAGTGTCTCCTTTGTAATATTTTCTGTGACAAAGGGAAGGAAGAGGGTGTGAAATCCTTTTGTGTAGCAATGGGAAACACTCTTTCAATGTAACATGCTATTATTGATACTGTATTTACTGATCAAACTATAATGAAATGGTGATTTCCTGATATAGCCTTTGTACTGTATGGTATTTTATTTTATTTTATTTTGTCATTTATTGATCCTAAGAAATAAATACCAACATTTAAGGTTTGGGCTAGTTATGCTTGAAATGGCATCTGTGCCTTTATCATACAGCCTGCTTACCAGCACAGGCTACCTGGCTGTGGTCTAACCCGGTGAAGTCCCCTTGACCTTGACCTGGCCTTTGCACCTCCTCTGCAGAAGGGCCTCCAGGTGCTCCTCTCCCACAGCCTGCAAGCCCCGGCTGTTCGGCACAGCACAGCATCCGAACGCAAGCTGCCGCTTGCGCCTCGGCAAACAAACGGGGGGAAAGTCTGGCTAGGTCTGAAGGAGACTCCCCATCAGTGAAGTTTGCCCTGAGAAATCCCTCCTGAGACCTGGCAAATCCAAAGAGGGTCCGTGCTGGTTTACAGTCCCGCTGTGCTGTTAGGAGAAGGAATGGAGACCATGCAGCTCCCTTTGGCTGAACCCTTGGGCTTCGAGCATGTGGCACGCACAAGCCTGAAGTATGGGAGTGGAGATGATCTGGGCTTCAGGAAAGACCCGTGCTGCACGGAGGGCAGCTGCTGTGTTGAGATTCAGGCAGCACTACAGGAGTCTGGCTGTTTTCTGAACTCCTGTCTTGCTTGCCTTGCCTGCTTGCTTTCCCCTGTTGCAGGGCGAACGTTACAGACGTTGTATCTTGGCCATTATTTCTGCAGCAGCTCTACCCAGAAAACGGAGCAGATCAGGGCTTCATTGCAGCAGGAGCTATAGCTACACAGCGAAGGAGATAGCCTTCATCCCGGAGAATTTGTTGCTGGAACACAAAGCAGGTTTACTGTGCCCTAACAGTGAGATTTCCCTTCCTACCTTCCCCTCTTTTGCAAGACCCACTTCCTCCCTGGCAGCCATTTTTCTAACACAGATGCAATTTTGCAGGAACACAATACTTGGGTATCGCCCAGTATATTAAAGTGTCCTTACACTTAGTGGGCAAAAATCAGTCACCTCCATTCTCCCTGCAGCTCACGGTTAATGTTCGGTTGTGAAATAGCTATGAAATTTTCCTGCTGAGCACCAGGAAAATCCACAAAATCTTCATCATTTTTAGCTATTCAACCCGATTGTTTTGACTTCTGGCAGAGGGAAAGGTTGATTGGAAAGCAGCGACAAAATAAAATTTAAATATTTGAAATCATTCATGCCTGGAAAATTCATCTTCTAAAACCTAGCTGACACGCACCGCCTCTCCGAAAGCATTTTGGTGCTGCTTCCAGATGCGAAGAGCGGGAGCCTGTATTGCCCCTACGCCATCAATTATTAAAGAATCAAATAATTTATTTCATGGATCCTTTTATTTGGCCTTCAGCCCTGCTCTGTTAAAAGGTGTACTTTCAGTCCCCTGCCTAAGGAGCTGCAGTTAGTGTCTTCAGCAGTGAAAATCCACAACATGCGGCAATGTCCTTGTTTTCTGGCTGCAGGAGATTTTTGTGGGGGGCATAATGCTCCCAGTGGAGCCTCCATTGCTAATGCAGAAATCCAGACCGTGTTCAAGCTGGAGTGAAAAATGTTGCTCTCTGCTTGTGACTTCTCTAGCTCAGGGCTGACTCCTTGAAAAAGCAAAACTCCCGGGAACCAGAGCTCCTTGCTCCATCCGTGCAAACCTTCCGCTCAGTGTCACACAATCGGGCATCACATCATGCCCTATTAATGTGAAGGAAGACAAAAGGCTGTGGAGAGTCAATGAATTTCTTTTTTCCTTTATAAAGGCACGAGGACTGTGCCTCAAGCAGTGAGGAATGCTTTCAATTTGGCCCGTATTTCTCATTTCAATTATAAAAGTAATTTCCATAGTTCACAAGAGGAAAATTTCAGGCGCCTTTTGAAACAAATGTTACGTTTAGTAAATGGCTTCATAAAACTTAATAAACATCCATCCAGAAGTTAATTTATTTAAAATGTCTTTAAAATCTCCTCTGCCTTATTGAATTTGTTTGAACTGTAGATCAGGTTGGAGTATATTCATGAGGGTATTTAAGCAATAAGGCAGCACATCCTGGTTATTATTACAGGTCTCTTGTGGGCTGTGAAGTACGAAGCAGAGCGTGGAGCGACTTTGGGCACTCAAGTGCAAAACCCCTCCAGAAGTACAGGAGCACAGACACGGCCCCGAGTGCTGCAGGGTGGCTGAACCAAAGCGCTGGGGTTGTTTCCCAGGGGAAAAACCACGCACACAGCAGCCAGCCCAGCCTCCAGCAGCTTCCAGCCCAGC
>VZTL01073126.1:0-12298 GCA_013400535.1 Scopus umbretta | reverse complement strand
AGCTCCTCCACCAGCTCCCTCAGCACTCTCGGGTGGATCCCATCCGGCCCCATAGACTTATGAGTGTCCAGGTGGCATAGCAAGTCGTTAACTGCTTCCTCCTGGATTGTGAGAGGTTTATCCTGCTCCCCACCCCTGTCTTCCAGCTCCTGGGGGTGGATATCCCAGGGAAAACTGGTCTTGCTGTTAAAGACTGAGGCAAAGAAGAGGGTGAAATTTGTCTCTGAAATGAGAATAACCCATCCCTTGAAGTTCTGTCTGAAGTGCTGGGAAATGTTCAGCCAACCTGATGGTGAAAAGGTTCCTCAGGCTGAGAAGGTACGTTAATGATCAATTTGGGTCTGTGAGGCTGCTGTCAGTACTTTAATGCTGTATCACTGAAGCCACAGACCTCCCACTGCTTCACTATTCCTGGGCATGTGCTCACCAAGGCTGGTATATATTCACAATAAACCTGTAACTTAATCAGTAAGATTAGACTAGAGAAATACAGCAAAGATGAGCCTGGCACTCCTGCTTTGGATGACACATGCGGGAGGCTGGAGTACGTGGTGTGTCTGTGGGGTGCCTCTCAACCAGCAGCCCTATATAGCAGAGAGAAAACTAAGGTCAGCTTGGATTTTTTTCCCCTTTTTAAAGAAGAGATCCACATTTTGTATTCAGTTGTTTGGCTTTTTGGATGAAAAAGGCTTTTTTCAAATGGGAATTTTTATGGGTAGACTTTTTGTTCCATTTCTTACCAAAAAGCCACATTTAATGAAATAGTCTTTGTTTCAGTTTAGGGGGAAAAAAAAAAAAAAAACCTTTACATTTTCTCCTCTGATGTAAAGTGGACCCTTTTTCCTAAACAGACATTAGTATAATTATTGTTAGCACACATGAAGGAGTATAAACAATGGTTCTCTGGGGTAAGGAGTATTTTACAGTTGTTAAATTTCCTGCTCTATTTTAAAATTCCTGCTGCTGTTGTCTATAACATAGCAATAGCAAAGGCCCACAATAACAGTTAAGGTTGAAATGGGGATGAAAATTGCAGCTAAAAACAAAACCAAAACTAGGAAATACTTTGCAGTCCATAATGCCCAACCAGGCAGAAGAATTAAGCAGGGAAAAAAAAGGGGAAATTTACTCTTTGATTTCCCACTTAATGCCCATTCAAAGTTCCATCACTAGGTTCTAGAACGAAGGAAACAATCCTGCCTCATATCACTCAACCTCAGTGCTCCGTGTTGGCACTATTTTTCCCCTCAACCATATTTAGCCAAAGAGAAAGTGATGCAGGGGTTCCGTCTGGTATATCAGAGGATGCCTTTTTGTTGGGATCACATCTGTTTTATGTTCACACTGAATCTTGGAAAGGAGACGTGGAGCCAGGGTATTTGCTTGGCTATTACAAATTTGTTACTTATTTCTAGCAATTCACCCTTGAAAGCAAATATTCAGTGTAAAATAGCTGGGCTTTATGAGCATTGAAAAGGAAATATATGTGTCTTTTTTTTGAGAGAGGCTATAAGAATGTGTCCATCATATGTGATTAACTAGTTATCAAAAAGGTCTCCCCTTCAAGAGGAGAGGCTGTGTGAGATACTAGTGTCAGTCATTCTCTTCTAGATCTGCCTCTCCAGAGAAGGCTTTCCAGTTTTCAGTCTGATACTAGAAATACTGGTTCTTGTGTTGGTCATACATGACCTTTTATTTTTCTAAACCTGTTAACATCTGTGGCAATCATTTTATTCTCAGGCTTTCTGCCATCTGCTGCAGAAGAAATTTCTCATCATCATGGTTTCTTGCAGAGACTTCACTTTTGTTTGCTCTTGTTTTTTTGGGAATGGAGAGATGGAGTCACTTCTTGTTTTTTCATTGCCAAAAATAGATTTTCAGGATAAAAGTAAGTGGCAGTAGTTGTTCTTTATGCATACAAACATGACAAGAGGAAACTTTTTGCCTAGAACTCAAATTGCATTCAAACCATTGTCAACAACTATGTATGTTTTCTGAAGTCCATCCCTTCATGGTACAAACAACGTTTGAAACTAATTTCAAGTATGATGCTAGATCAGTCCTGTTCCTACCTTCATGTGTTTATTTCTGGCTTGACATTGCTGAATGCTTTATTTTTCAAGGAAGAGATGCAAACAACAGTGCTCCAGGACAACACATGACTTCTTTTCTGGGGTGCTTAGAAACCAGTCCCTGCACTCCCCTGTGCATGGAATGGCACACAGTCCCTGCATAAATGGACAGCTGAGATTTGCACCAGGGCAAGCAACAGAAATAAGGCCCCAAGACTGGGAGGAACACATGTTCTTTACCTTGGCATAGCACTTGATTTTTCTTTCTAGTTCTCTGCATCTGCCAGCTGCAGTTTAGAGCTGCAGAGAGGGAAGGATGCACATGTGTATGGAGGCACAGGGAGTACAAGTGTTAGCAGCATTGTAGGCCACAGAGTCAGAAGGGCAAAGATAGTAGTAAAACAGGACTTCTAGAGGCATTCCACTACTTCATACCCAAGCAGATTTGTGGATGTCTGCCCTTTTCAAAGTGGGAGGAATGGAAAAAACAGTAACATTTCAAGGTCAATATAGCCACAATCATTTTGCCATACCATTCAATGATGGCTCTGGCACCTTAGCTAAGACCACTAGTATGAGTCTTGTCCTTTTACTAGTAGTCTGTCCTTCATCTACCCCAGAAGGTCTGAACACCAGCAGATTCGGTGATCCTTTCCCAGAACATGGAGTCAGCCTTGATTAGATGGACAAATGCCATCTGACCATGAGCTGTCCACTGTCTCCACCTCCACAATCTGCTGATCTGTCAATCAGTTTCGTTTTTGGCATAATTTTCATCCTTTCTCTTTCTGTGTTAAAATTTTGTCTCTCTCATGTCCAGGAATAAACTGCTGGTTTTGCAGTCCTTGAGTTTCATGCTAGTTGAATGGCACCATGGGTGTCATAGAACAATTGTCAACTTGCTGGAAGCATTAGTCACATAGGATCAGGGAGCATATGCCTTTCTGAAGGTAAAGTAAGAGTAGGGGAGTTTTACTTCATGGAGATAGCTGTGCTCTTGAATGAATTCTTGTTAATGCTGGATGGTTCATAAAATGCTCCAGCATTTTTCTGAGCTTTGACCCTCTAGGATCAGCAGTCAGGCATTGAGGGAGCTTGCTCTTCTGGGGGTTGGCTTGTGCAGCCTTTTCCAGGTTATGCAAAAGACAAGACAAACTCTGAATAATTCCACTCTTCATGTTTGGACAATGACTTCTCAGTTTTAAACAATATCTATGTATTTCTATTTACCTATCTGTCTGTCTGTCTATTTATCTATCTACCTGTATTTGCTAAGAAACATATAACAAAACACTTCAATGAGTGTTTTGCTGATTTTATCTGTTTTCCCTTCTTCTTTTCCAGCACAACGTTAAAAAAGCATTTCTTCGAAAGTCCTTGGAAAAACTCCCTCCAGAAGATATTTAAAGACAGAAAAAGAAACTTTACTTTCTTTTCAACCCCCTGCCATTATTTATCTGAAAGTTGCTACTCTTCTCCCCGCCACCCCTCCAGATGTCTCCACCAAATCAAAACTTTTACTTTTGAGTGGCTTCCCCGGAAAACAGAGTTTAATGTGATCATTCTGTTTATGTGTCAGCCCGTACAACTTCCAGCTAACAGCTTTGTAACCTGACAGGCAGGAGAGAATGCCTAAAAATATTGTGACTATCATATTTCATCAAAATAAGTAAGTGGAGAAAGGAGAGAGACTTTCTTACTCAGGGATCACACCTTTTATTGAACACTAGAGAATCCACACAAGTGAGAGCCTTTGGAATGAGCTTTCATTTCTTCCTCTGCTTATGGAATCACTTTGTCTGTGGGTTGTCACTGCTCTCCCAAACAACAGCCCCCTCCCCTGGGCTGTATCACTTTTTCAGCAAGTGTGAAATATTGCCTTGGAACCTATTGTCTCATGATAGGTCTGGCCTGGAGGATTGTGCAATTTCTGCTGTCTGCTCCAGTGCAAACAGGAAAAAGAATCCGAGCCTCAGTTTTTTACAATGTGCAGCTTGCGTGCAGGAAACGGACTGACTCGGCAGCATCTCTGGGATGTTTATTGCTCTGCACTCTCGCCAGTAAGGCCCAGGCCATTACCTCTGCTGGCAGAGGGCTCAGAGCTGTCAGCATTCACGGGGCCTCCAGTGGCCTGTCATACTGCTGGAGGTCAGCTGGAAAAGGCCTTGAGAAGTTCTCAGGCACCACTTGGGGAAGAGGGGAAGGTTTCTTCCTTTTCCAGAGAGGTGATGTGAACAAGTGCAATGCTCCCACTTCCCCAACCCCAGAAAGTACTGGCTCCAAGTTACGAGCCCAATCCATTCACTTGTTTTCAACAGCAATCCACAGTCAAGTGTTAATGGCACAGCCAGCTGCAGTACAGTTGCGACAATATGTGAATCCATCTCTACCCAAGGGATCTGCTTTCCTCAGCCTCCTGCTGCATTTTCCACCCAACTCAGCTGCTCTATGCTACTTTGGTCTTGGCACCTTCTGGGGATGAAGTTTTTCTCTCTGGAATAGAGGTGGAGCCTTGGGGCACTGGGTTGAAATCTTCAGCCTTTTTGTTAATTCATCCCATTTATACTCAAACGGGATGAAGCCCCATCCTGAGTGCAGTTGTGTTTCTACATTCATTAATACTACACAAGTCAATCCTACAGCTCACTAGTGAGCATTTGTGCCAGGTAAAACATGCAAGCTCTAAAAAAGTCTTTCTCCCACACTTTTCTTGCTGTCCAAATCCATCAAGGAATAATCTCTTTTTCTGAATGAATTTTAATCTCCATTGACATGTTTTCTTCTCAGTTAATTTTACTCAAAGGAGGAAAGGGCCTCATCCTTGCTATATGCTGAAGGCAAGGAATTTGCATTCTCTCTAATCTTTCACACCATAAAGACAGATGTGGGGATATGGCACTGATATTTTGAGATTTCTCCTTCTAGCTTTCCAGACTCCATGCCCTGCCACTAGACTGCTGAACTGGGTCACTCCTTCTGGGTAAGTCACTTGGTTTCTCTACCTTTTATAAATTGCATTGAGGTCCCTGGGTGAGAAGGAAGACCCAGAGAAGACAATATTAGTAGCACCACAAAAGCTATTACCAGGTATACATTAAATTCAGGAGATTCTTAACCTTGCCTTGGTTAAGGCAACCTTTGTGGTTTGCAGTTTCCACCTATGTGTTCTTTTCACCCTTGGGTGATCCACATGTATTGGGACAGAAAACTGCCTTCTGCATGTCTTGAGCATGTAATTCAGTCCTGAGGAGCAGAGGGCCACCACACATAGGTTATTTGTGGAAAGTGAGTGCTCCTAGGCACAGCAGCAGATGTGCTCCTGCCTGAGGGTAGGACCTGAGGTCCAAACATCACCGCCCCAGGTCTTTAGACCATGCAGCAAAACTACGAGAGAGGCAGTGAGCCCTGAGGGCGGGTTAGGATCTGAGAAAGTTTGAAACATGAAGACCCTTTCTTCAAATGGTCACTGGGGGACCTACAGGAAAACATGCATTTGGTGGTGGTGTCAAGCTATGGGAAGATCCTTGAAACCCAGGATTATGCAGGAATTAAAGCAATTGCTAGAAAAGCAACAAGGTCTGCTGAAGGCCAATAAAGGGGCAAGGTTTAGTGTGTGGCTGGCTTGGCTGTGCAGTGCTTCATATCTCTGAGCAAATGTCTTATCTAAATCACAGTGTCGACTCAAGGAATGAACTCAACAGATCTTCCTTGCTTCCCTCCTCCCGCACCCACTTTATGTCTCGGATGATCAGAAGCAGCTGAACAGTAGCCACGCATTTACTAGCATAAGGTATGAAATGCTACAGTGAAAGATTACTTGGGGTTTTCCACTGGGATACATGAAGAACAAAACTTTCTGTGGGAAAATGTTACTTTAGAGGTAGGGAGAAAATCAGACAGGGTTTCAGTTGCTTCAACTCCAGCCCAGTTGTGTCCTCCTTTACATGATCTCAAAGTGCTTTATTTCTAAATCTGTGCAACAAAATGGGAATTCACATTACTTTATGGTATTTTGCAGAAGATCAGATGCCCATATTCCCTCTTAGGGGTGCAGATTTCCTAGAAAACTACATATCCCACAAGGCAAGCAAATGTTGGAGCTTTTTTGGGCACATGATGCCACTCCTGTTTGAGTAGTTTAATGGGAGATGTAGTCAGTCTGGTTACTAGCCCCAAGAAGAAAACACAGGCTGGGACAACAACTCCCAGAAGGCAACGCATTGCTGAAGCATGAAACTAAGTACTGAAATTACCTCAGAGGAAGAGATCCTCTGCAGCCTGTCTCAGGGATTAAGTGCTTCCATTATTTACATTTTAAATGTCAAATCAAGAGGTTTTCACATTTACTACTAATAAAAAAAAGCTTTTGATGTTTTCTGCAGATTAGAAATTATGGATTTTTTTCTTTTATTCTTTAGCCTCATGTTTTGGAACCTAAAGTGAATTTTAAAATGTCAGATTTTCCCATGGGATGGAGATTCAGAATTTTTTCTTAGCTGTAGTTGTGATGCTTGGAATTACCTCTAATAGCGAAGGGACCTACAGTCCAAACAGTGAAACACTCTGCAGGCTCAGGCAAAGAAGGAGAATTTCCTCCATTTGTTCTGTATTTTGAAACCGTGCTCTTTTTTAATTCCATTCCTCCATTATATGATACAGTTTTGCAAAGTAGGAAATTCCATCTAATAGCTTTCTTCTTCACTACAAAGCAATCCCCTTGTTACTTATCCCTGCCTAAATTGTGAGTGTAAATTTCTTCAGGAAAATAAAGAACTTAGTGCCCCAGTTGGGACCAGCTGATGATATTTTTCCTTCTACAATTCAGGATGAGGTTGTGTCAACCCCCTGGCTATCCCCTGGATAGGCAACAAAGTTCTGAATTCTGAAGATTTCCAACATTTTTCCTGGATATCTCAGATCCCATCCCAATAAAAGACCAGGGGTTGACATCCAACATTTGGCCTGTCAGCAGAAAGTACGTTACATCTGGGAAAAAACTAGAAAGGAATGAAAATCAGCTGACTGTTGCACAGTAACCAAGATATGAGAGACACATATCTTTACCCAAAGAGTCAGGTGTCTAATATAGTCAGGTGTCAAGTCCTGTTAAACAAGATTTGGATTTGATACTGATGGCCCAAAGGAGCTTCTATCTGAGAAAGCTTTGTGCTTTTCAAGAAGACGGTAGATGGGGGGAGCAGAGCATGTTGCTGTGACTACTTAATAAAGAGGCTAAGAATAAAAAGTGAGAAGTATGTTCCCTTGTGGTAGGAAGCCAAGGCACTAGGCTAATTGCCTTTGGACTTGGCAGTGTAAGGAAGCCATGTCTTGTGATCCAGACTTGCGAGGGACCATTCAAGTTCATTTATGTGCCTTTGCAAATAGGCTGTTTCTCCAAGATGTGCCACATAAAGGGTTAGTACACTTGATTATGGTGTTAGCATTGAACATAAAATAAGACAGGCTATTCACAGCCACAACAAATGCTCTTGATCATGAGGACTGGTCAGTCTGATGATGCTGACTAGTGGCAGCTGCTCTAGGATAAGTGCAAGAAACCCCATGAGCAAAAGCCATAGCTTATGGGGAGAATTTTGATAGTCAGAACGGTTTGTATCCTGCAGCTGTAGGATGAGGTATTTCATTTTTGGTTAGGATTCGCTGTTGCAATCGCAGATGTTCAAGCTCTTACTTAACATGACAAAACTTTGGTTGACAATCATACCTCTATGCCAGTGAGCTACACAGAGTCATGTTCTGCTGAATATATATCCTAAATAGATACCCTAAATAAATCTAGCAAGGCATATATACCCTAAAGAAAAACTGAGTAAAGGTAATGCAGGTGTGATGGCATGCCAAAGAGTGAGCAGAGAATCATCAGAAAGGGTGAGCAGAGGCACGAGAGCTGCCACCATCTTCCCTTGGAGAAGAACAGTGGCTGCAAACAAGAATCTGACGTGAACTTGCTGACTACTTGGTAATTTACTAGTGTTGGCTCCAGAGCACATTCCTCACAGGGTGTAAGCAGGAAGAGATGTTGTTGAACTTCAGTAGACTGTCAGAAACTCCCGGAACAGCTTTGCCTACACAGAGGCATGCAGCATTGTTAATTTGAATTAACCAGTGGGGTGAATTTAAAGCTGATGTTTAAACTACACTGAACCCCTGGTTAGACTATCAGTTGGAATTAATGTGGCTTCAGTCTGATTTACCTTATCTCACTTTGGGAGTGAAGATGATGACTTAAATCTTAGAAAAAAGTGTCCATAAGATGGTATTTTAATGACCTTAGCGACAAATAGACTTGCCCAAGTTATTTTGAGTTAAATAATCTGCTTGAAAAAAGCCAATTCAAATTCCTCTTTTTTTCTTTAATGTCTCTTTGCAAATAAATCTGTGAAGATAATGGTTTTCTCATCCTGTGAAGCTTTCTGAGACTTCAGAATTTTTTCATGTCCCACCACAGAATAAACCCAAACTCTTTTGTAGTGGTTTTGGTTCATTTAGTTGGGATTTTTGGGGTTTTTGTTCTCTCTTCCTTTCCTTTCCCTGAACAAACAAACAAAAACTATCTCTCTCAGGAAAAGGGTCAGCTGACTGAAAAAGCAAAGATATTAGCTGGGGAGGAAGACATTACCCCTGTGAAGTCAACACAGGCTTAAGACAATCTTTCAACTTTTTATGATTATGAATGAGGTGGTAGGACCCCAAAACATCATCCTCCTAGTCTAAGACCTGGTCATACTTATTCCAAGATATAGCCTCTATATTAGCAGCTGTTCTGAGCTGAAAGCCTCTACATTTGATCAGAAATTCCATCACCAAACTGGAAAACCCACCTTTATTGAATGTTTGAGTTTGTTTTATTTTACAATGATGCTTTCCTGTAAAAAGATGTGTCGGGGGAAGGTTGGAACAGCAACATTTTCTAGTGACAACACTTTTAGTCAACAATCCTCTCTGTCTGCAAGCTACTGTTTCCTGGTCTGTGACCTTTGTATGCTTCTACTGCCTATCTCAAGGGCTGTGCTTATGTGTCCGCTTTTTCCATCCCCTCTTGTTGCACAGCCTAAGCAATCCCACTCTCTGGGAGGTTTAGAAATTACCATATCCAAGGGGCTCTACTGTCACACTTTCAACTGACCTGGACCTAAAGGAAGAATGTAACAAAAGTCCAAAGAAACGCAAGATAAGGAACTAAGTAATGTTGAGCGAGTCTAGACAAAGGTCATCTGAATCCTTAGGCTTGTTTAAGATTGTTAGGCTTAGAACTTGAAGAATCTCGTTCCTAAATTGCCACTGATTTCTGCAGGACTGATGTACCCAAAAGCCTTTGGGGAATTTATTTCTCATAGCAAGGTTATTCCTGTCAAGGCCCATGTAGCCAAAAGAATTAATGCCAAGGCTTTAGCATGAGTTTTAGAACATTAATGAAGAGCTGTAAAATGGAGTCCAGTAATCAAACTTATTTTGCTAACTACAGTGATGAAGGAAAAGAATTTGTGAGCATTTTAATTCAAAACTTGAATCTGAGAGTAACAGAAGCAAAAAGAACATATTCAATAAAATTCATGGCAACTTATGCCAAGTTGCTGATATAGGCTGGTGAATGAGGTCGTAGAACCAAACTTCTCTTCCCAGTGTGTGCAAGGAAGTGAAGGTGTAAGCATGCATGTCTAAGAAGTAGCTTCTCAATGAAGATGACCAAGGAGAGCATCTTGCCAAAGCCAGTAGACTGAGGTCAGATGAGAACAGACAACAGGACAGCTCCTTGGGTCTGTGATTTTAGGTTATTTGGATTAGGAATATGGGTCCAAAAAAGACCAGAACAACTATGCAAGGGTGGCTTAACCAAAAACACCTATCTCCATAGTGAGAATTTCACCCAGTCAAGAATTTTTCAGGGATGCAAACGCATTTATGTTATGTCACATTGCACCATGTCCTCACTCAGTCATCTTCTAAATTAGCCTATGACTGCATCCAGCTGTACATTTTTCTGTGATTTTTCACTGGAAGAGGAGTCTTTGGGTCACTGAAAATTCAACAAGAATAGTGCATGAGAGTGCCTGTACTTGGGGAGGAGGGGGAACCCAAAGACTCCCAGCATGTGTTGGGAAAGGGGGAGCTTGTTTGGATAGCTGGGGCAATTGCTTATTCAGTGCATTCCTTTGTGTCCATGGCCAGTTTGCAGTGTTCTCTAAGACCCTTAGTAAACTTGATGAGGAAGCAGGAATAGAAACAACACTGGAATTCTCAGGTAGGTCAGGGAGGGTAAAATTTCAGTCTGCCTACATTATTGGAGAATACATGAAGGGACAGGACAATATTCATGGGACAGAATTGGCAAATTAAGAGCTAAATGAACAAGATAAAGTTGCAGTGGGGGGAGTTGTTGATGTTTGGGGTTGTTTTAAGGAACATTTGGAGCCATATTTCTAGGAAGGACCACAGAGAATTAGTTTTGCAGTTCCTGCTGGAGACCCTTCCATACATACTCTCATCTTCTCCCCTTGGTCTATGCTGAAAACCTACCCTCTGAGGGTTATCTGAATGCTGCTAATGGTACGGCAGCTAAACATTTGTCTTGCAGCAAGGACAGAAAGAAAAACGAACCAGGGTTTTTCTTCTCCTCCCCATGAAACTTGAGCATTCATACTTGGAGTAAATGCAGACAGCCCTGGGACCTATATAAAAGACTAGCAACTGGCTGTAAGCATCATAACTTAGAGCACATTCCATACTAAAATGAGGAGAACTTGGGAATAACAGAAGTAAAATAATAGAAAGTGCCTTATTGAACAAATTCCCAGAACCCAGTTCAGGAAGAGGTGAAAAGTAAAGGCAATTGAAGAGGATGGATTGAGATCTTTTTGGCCAGATGAGGGAAGAGAAAATCTAAGGGGAGAATGGGAGTGTGTAAATGTAGTTGATGCCTTCCAGTAAATCTTGCAACGTTTGCTCCTCAGGAGCAGTCCTGTTCTGCACAGACTGCTGTTGTCTGTAACATACCCCTTTCTCTTGATGCTCCCTGCTAGGGATGCTCACTGAATGAGCTCTTTTGTTTTCCATTGGCTTATGCTCAGGGAGGAAAGCAAACATATCTTCCTTATATTCAGTTATTGTGGTGGAGAAGGAAAAGGAGAGGTGTATTTTGAGCTTTAAGGCAAAAGTAGCATATTTAGTACCCTATTCTCTCAGTGTCCCAGATGAGACCTCGTCTGGGTGTAAAATATTTGCCCAGGTTTACTTACATCTCACGTGTTTGCCCATTCCATATCCAGCTCTGTGTACTTCTGCAAGCACAACTGAGTGACCTTTGGAGTGTGATCATGAATCTTAACCCTCTGCAATTTGAGCTTGTGGAAAATGAAACCTGTCATCTGAAAATCTAGTACTTTCATATCAGCTGTGGCTTCTTGAGAGACCATAGAGCACACAGCTTTAGGGCATCAGATCCAAAATTCTCTGAATTTCTAGCAGGAAGGTTTGGACTCAAGGCTGTTGAAGAATGACAATACCTCATAAAGAGCATGTACTTAAAGATCTCAAAGGCATCAATGTCCTGTGGGTGATCATTCATTTTCCCATATGCCACTAAGTTTGGAGAAGAGAGAGATTATGCCCAGATTCTGTGGAAATTTTGCTATGAATCTGAGAACAGATGCTCAGATGCTGCCTAATCACATAACAAATTTTCCAAAATTGTTATCAGTTTTTGTAACTGCCAAAATCTAATTCTGTCTTTGGCCTTTGCTTTCTTATGAGTGTATATTACCCTGGAGAATTCAAATCCAATAGCCCCTGCTAGGGATTCCCTCTAATAATAACACAGTCCTACAAAGGAGACTGTCCATTCCTGCTGAATGCATTCCCAAAAGTGTTTCCCCAGCATTGTTTGTACGTCACTTTCTTTACCAGAAAATTCATTGCAACTGTTTTAATAAGAGAAGGAATGAGATCTCCTGCTTGAACTCCCTTATTTGCTAAATAAGAGCAATTAAAGATGTGTCCACATAGCCTGCTTGTGCCCTCTCCCTTCATACATCAAAATACTTTAAACCACGTTTCTATAGGAAGGTTGCAATACAGACTTTTGTACACTGCAGTCAGAGACCATATAAAGAAATACGATCTCTCAGGCTATCATCACCTCCAGCTAAAATTGTAACGACTGAATTACTTCCAATTTGCTCAAAGGCAGTGTTAGTTGGAAAGATGAA
>VZTL01073119.1:13961-39084 GCA_013400535.1 Scopus umbretta | reverse complement strand
CTGACAGGCCTGTAGTTCCCTCACTCTTCCTTTTTAGAAATGGGGGTTATGTTTCCCCTTTTCCAGTTAGTGGGAACTTCACCAGCCTGCTGCTTTTCAAATATGATGGATAGTGGCTTAGCAACCTCATCCACCAGTTTCATCAGGACCCATGGATGCATCTCATTGTGTTCCATGGACATGTTGTACCTTCAGGTTCCTTAGATGGTCTCGAACCTGATCTTCTACAGTGAGCAGTTCTTCATTCTCCCAGCCCCTGCCTTTGCCTTCTGCAACTTGGGCAGTACAGCTTGAGCACTTGCTGGTGAAGACTGAGGCAAAAAAGTTGTTGAGTACCTCAGCTTTCTCCATATCCCGGGTAACCAGGTCTTCTGTCTCCTTCTGGAAAGGGCTGACATTTTCGCTAGTCTTCCTTTTATCACCGACGTACCTATAGAAGCTTTTCTTGTTGCCCTTGACATCCCTGGCCAGATTTAATTTATCAGGGCTTTAGCCTTCTTAATGCGATCCCTGACTGCTCAGACAATTTCTCTGTATTCTTCACAGGCTATTTGTCCTTGCTTCTACCCTCTGTAGGCTTCCCTTTTGTGTTTGAGTTTGTACAGGAGCTCCTTGTTCATCCATGCAGGCCTCCTGGTGTTTTTGCCTGTCTTCCTCTTTGTTGGGATGCATGGCTTCTGAGCTTGGAGGAGGTGATCCTTAAATATTAACCAGCTTAGGTTTACAGTCTCTCTCCCGTGCTATGCTTACAGGCAACAAATGAGACTGTCCGGTGTGGAAGACTAACAAATTGAAGAATAAAATAAACAAACTGATCTTGCTAATTTCTATTCTCCAAGTTTGCTTCTAGGTGAAGTTTCATGAAACTAAACCCTTCAGCACTGATTGTCAACCAAATATAGGATTCTGCTGAAAGTATCTATAGATTCCTTTCTGGAAAAGGTTTAAACAGGACTGGCAATATTCAAAAGCTGCTCAGATTTCACCACCAAAGAAATCTATCCTTTCAAGTCCCTCTAAATAGAGCACAAAATCCTGAAGTACTTCACTAACTTTTGATTTGGTTTCTACTTAGGTAAAATACTTACTGAAGTCAATGGGAGCTTTGCTGGAATAAGGGCTGAGAAGAGAGTTTGTAAAAGACATTATTTTTATTTTCATGCTAGAAAATAGCTAGAGAAGAACATCAGTGTATGGAATGGAAGAAGAAGGTTCAGACTTCACAGTGTTACTTCTAATAAGGATTGCTCAGCAGACCAGACTGATCATGTCTGATTAGTTGATACCTGACATGATACATAACCTTATGTTCCCAGCTTAAAAGAAATAATGTCATTAATGATACCTGTAGAATAGGACAAGGTCAACACATGCTATACACGGCCTAGAATTATAATCCAACTATTTAAAGCATATGGTATACACCTTGAGTAACTTCAAATGATACACATTTTTCCTTTGTACTCCAGAATTTAATAAACTGCAGATATTTAATACACCCTTTCCTGCCTAGATTTCAGTAACACGGACATAAATTCTGTTCTTCACTTTTGTGTGATATATATTGCAATTAATACAGAAGTTAAATACAACAATTTCAACCTTTAATAAATTTTTCTATGAATAGCAGGCATGAATACATGGCAATCTGGGAACCCAAGTCGTATTGACACCACTCAGCACATGTGCTGAGGGGGCTTTTATACTGTGTCAGGTATATGAACAATTAAACTGTATGCTAATTATTCTTAACTGCCCATCACATCCCCAGTATATGGTACAATTAGAATGAGCATTTATAGGTAAACATCTTGGCCTATGGGCTCATCTAAACTGCCAGAGGATTGTTGATGTTATCAAATCAGCATTAATGAAATAAGCTGGTCTATATTTGGCCTCATTTCTTTAAATGATACACCATTTTAACAGAGTCAGAAATTACATCTAATAACTGCCAGTAAAAGGACTTCTCCTAACTTAATATATTGTAGGATCACCAGCAGTAAATCATACACTAGCTGTGGTTACAAGTATGGAGTTTGTTTTTTAGGGCTCAAGGCATTTGCTTAAACAGAACTTTCAAGTGCCATCAGAAAAGCCCTAGAGCTTAAGCACATCTGGACATGGCTAACAGATACAACTTTCCACTTCTGAGATACCTGTCTTTTGGGAAGAGCAGGTAAAGGCCAGGAGATGTATCCTACAGCATCTCAAATGGTACCGAATACCTGTGTTTGAGACCTTATTGTACAGACAGTGCATGCGTACTTTTCTGTCTACTCATTGCTTTCAGAACTTCTTATCCTCAACAAAAATGTAAGAAAATCAAATTACTTCTGTTCCTGGCAAAACACAAAATATGATACCAATGAAAAACCCCGTTCACAAAACTCCACTTCATGCCCTCCCTGTCTTGGCTGAAGAAATTCATACTCTATCTCTGCAAATTGAACTGGTTGTAACACAGGCAAAATTTCCTCCGACTGAGGGAAAATCTGGAATTCTAAGACAGCACGTCATTTTTACTTTTTATAAATACACTGAGCTCAGACAGGAATTCACAAAGTCCTGACTGAACAAATCGTGTTGGACTGCATCTCTCCTGACTCTTGAATTTTCCTTTCAAGATTATGAGATTGGATTTTCCAGACTAGATACAGAGTCTATGCTAGTCTCTTATACTAGCCAACACACTTAACCCACTGGTTTAAAATGTTTGCCTAGATGCTGCAAGATGACATTATTTGCTTTGTTCTCACCTTCCTTCTTCATGCATTGTGAAAGCTACTGGGAAGACAAGCTGATGTGAAGAGACTTCATTCAAAAACCAGAAATACCTCCCTGTAAAGCTCACCCAGTGCACTGTCAAATTTCAAAAATATAAATTTAAAAACACAGAGACTTACCCATATTTATTCAGCATGTCACAGAGATGGTAAATACTATTAGACAGAGGTTTTAAGATAAGTAATATCACCTGCTGTCTCATCTTCACTACTCTAAAAAGAAGAAGCCCAACACTGGCAGAAGCATTCAAACCACAGTCTATATTCTTACGATTCTACAGTTTCTTTTTATTTCACCCACACTTGTGTTTTTCACTGGCAGTGGTGGTGCTTTTCGATGGCTGTATTTTCCCCAATATGTCCATTAAGAACAAGACTTTCGGTTTAGAGCACTGAAATACTTGGTAGTGCAATGTGCACCCACCCACAAAGGAGACATGGGTTTGGATTGAAAGCAACCTCAGGGACCTCGGTCAGTGGAGCACAGACATATTATAACCACACATTTATTGAAATGGGAGACTCCTCATGCAGAGTGCTACTGTTGAATTCTTGAGTGTTTTTCTTTCAGAGGCAGTATACTGTCTCCGAATTCAACAAGAAATCAAATTAGCACTCCTGGGTTCCATTTCTAGCCTGCCACTTACCCATGATAAGATATTGGGCAAATCATTTAACATAAATATGCTTCAGTTTACAGAGCTGAAATACTGCACATGGGTGTAGTAAGACTGATGAAAAGTACTATAACGATATTATTAAAGTGCTTTCTCCCAGATTTTTAAAATTCCTTATCAGAGGTTCTCTTAACCCTCTTTGCTGATTTTTAAAGCTTACTCACTTTCTTAAGAATCTCCTTTTCAAAGGACAAAATTTTTCAAATGTCTAAAGACTTCCTTGCAGGCATTTGTACAAGATTTTAGAATAAGGCTACATATGGTGCCAGTAGACTAAAACAATTCAAGAAATTATTGTCTTCGAGCCCAAAGGAAAGTGGCATAATATGCTAGGATCTCTTCACGTGTCTTTATCTGAATTTAGCTTTATAGTTCTGGGTACATGTGAGAAAGGGCAGCTGTTTCCCTCTCCACCATCTCAGTCCTGCCCCAGAAGCCATTCCGTTTCACTTGGTGTGGTCTGTGTTTGGGCTCTGTCAAGCAACTATTGGTTTGTGTAACTTTTTCAAACCAATGAAATTATCTTAAGTTCAGTCTTTTAATGCACAAATTAATGTCCACCAAAACCCTGAGGATCAGATACAGCAGATTAGAAGAGAGACCAATAATTTCGTATACGTCCAAATTTAGCAATAAGTGTAAGGTACCTATGCTGAGACTAACAGACATATCCACTCAGTGCTAATCTTTATTCATAGTATATGTGAAACCAAAAAGAGCTCATAAAATGTAAATGCAAACCATTTAGGAGCTAATAATAAGTCTCATTATAATTATGTACCAAGTAAGAAAAGTCCATCTTCTCATAACCTGCAAAGCTGCATAGTGCTCCCATTTTACACATAGAAGCAGGAAAGCGAAGACTAACATTTCTAGGACAACTCCCTAACTTCAGTTATTCAACTTGAGGCACCACGCATAGAAGAATCTCAGATATCCAGACTTCGTTTGTAGTCTATGAACAGAAGTGAGCCCTTATATGAGGGTCTATTTCAGATGCCTTTCCTTGTAACAGGCTAAATCACACCTCCAAGCGCCTAATATTCTCCAACTGATTGCAAAGGGAGTCCAAATGAGGATGGAGGTACCTGCACCATATGCAACTAAATGCCAACGAGAAGATCCCTTGACCCTGGTTTTCAGAAGCTCTGAGCATCTCTGGCACCTAATGAAATCCGTAAAAGCTACAAATTCTTAGCCTTACTTAAACCAAAGGAGCTTTCCAGAATTAAAGCACAATAATTGGGAGATCATGTTGTGAATTCCTTAACAGTTTGTTAATGCAAAACATTAACATCATAAGCATAGGGTAGGAGCCTTACTGCTCTGGCAGTCTTTGTTTTGTTTTGTTTTAAGATGATGTCAACTCTCCAGCTACAAGTAATACAATGTTCAGACTGGCCATGAGGAAGTTGAATATAGGATGCTTCACTAGAGACACCATCACTTTAACCACAGTTGGACCTCTGGTGCTATCCTACCAGGAAAACATTAGTATTAACTCTTCTGTTGCAATAGCACACACCACACCTGCTTGACAGCAAGAGCATTCTTCAGCAAATGGGACTGTCACCAAGGGGGTTTTTACAGCTTTCGTGGAAGTTATGCACTTTTCTCTCTTGCTCTTTGCAAGTATTTTTTTTCCTCCTTTCCTCTTCAGTGAAAGAAAAGAAATCTGATCTTCACAGATGGAAAATTAAGTATTGTCAAAATGGTCAATATACCCAACAGCCATTCAAACTGGTCTGATAGATGAAAGTATTTAAATAGTTGCAACCAAAATAAGCAACAGAGGATGGGAAAAGAAATGCATAATTATGCCAGCTACTAGGGTACTGTTTATATTATACTAATTGGAGCATCACAAAGTACATAGAACACAAACTGTTACTAGCATTTTTTACATGCCTTAATATCTGCATAATAAATCACAGGTATGTGTGGTATACAAAATTTAGAAAGAGTACCACTTAGCTTAGTTTCCCCAATTGATGTGCCAGTGTTGTCGATTGGTCGTTGAAACCCCACTGCCAGGAAGATTGCTCAAAAATATAAAAATGGCCAATCCCAATCATGATGCAAAGTGATTGTTTTAAATGACTCCTGTCCCTACATGATGTCTCCACATCTGCAGGTGGTGCACGTTAGAAATACCAGAGATGAGGTAAACAAGATTACATAAATTAACAGAGTCACCCTTCTCTTTCACATGGTCACCCTGACCTCCAAGGGCCCAAGGAGCGAAGGAAAGGCCCCGGAGTAGTAGTAGAGGGAAGGTCTTCATGACTGTCCTTTCTTTCCCCTTCACTAAGTGACTTTTCAGGGACTTTCCTGCATGTTAAGCATCTTTTTTGCATTGCTTAATATTGTTATTAATAATTCATATTTTTGTCTTTCTCCTCTCACTCTGACAACTTTTATTTTTAATCAATGGGCATGTGTCAAATTGCTTTGTTATTTATTTATAATGTAAGCTGACAAAAGAATGGGATATGTGGTATAAAGCTGAGAGTGTTTCTTTCCTACAGCTGATATCGTTGGTAATAACTATGTGTCTTGTTCTAATCAGCAGGCTCCAAAAAACTAATTCTGCCACAAATAATGGAGGACATATTTAGTAGATTTGTACAACTGGATGTCTCTCTTCTGTCCCCATGTTCACGCACTGAAATAGAAGTTGAAAATATAGGTTTATTTGTATGCATGCACATTGTCTTTGAGAAAAAAAAGGAGCAGAGCGCACAAAGGTGTTAATGACAATGTACCAAATACTGATGCACTTATTCAGGCAAATGTATTACTCAGATCAATGTGCTTGGTCCCCTAGTATATCAACAATTTTCACAACCTGTTTATGTCAGAAACCTGTACCATTCTTTTCAGCTAACAAAACCCAAACAGTCACTAACTTGCACAAAACTAGAGAGGAATTCAGTAGCACACCTGCTTCAATCGGCAGCCTACCTTGCCTCGTAAAGCTGGGAAAACAATTAAAGGTTTCCTTACTGAACATGTGAAAAGCAAGCTGTTGATTACAATTGGCTTCCACATTACATACTTGGGATTTGACTCTTATGCCCCTTTTACACACACAGATTTCACCTTGACTGCTACTTGAGAACCCTTAGTTACGCTGGATTTATTTTTTTCAAATAGTAAAAGCATCCCATAGTTCCAGCTGGATGAAATGCAATGTTGTGACTGTCTTGGTGCGTCCTGATGCAGGAGGCAGCCGTGTCTGGACTGTGGGAATGGTTTGGTGGAGTTTAAGATTGTATTCGGCAGCAATGTTTGCGTGCTGGGCAGGATGTTGTCACGCAGGGTGTAGTCATTGTAAAATAAAATAAAGCACAAAGCTATGAAAAAAAAAAAAAAGGATTAGACACTTCTTTTGGATAACAAGGATACTGTGCCATGCAACTTCTAATTCAAAGGAGGGCATAGACTGAGGTTGTCTACTTAGACTCCTTCTGCCTGAAAAGCTCCTACTTCCCATTTTCCTATAGCCACCACCACATGTTGAGCGCTCAGTGGGGACGTTTTTGAACTTTTTATTTCAAAGCCTAGTGAGAAGGTTGGTGCAATAAAGTAACATCCCTTTACATCCTGTGCCAAGCACAATGTAATATGAGCAGATACTAGGTCCAGCAGAGTTACCTGTTATAGTTCTGAAAGCCAACCAAGTGACACAGCACATCAAAAATCTCAAAGCAACCATATGGGCTGGCCAGTGAATTTGAGAAGGTACGTCAAAGAAAGCAAGGTAGCGGACTACGTTATTACAACATTACGTCGTTAGAGCTACAGTTTGGGGGAGGGAAGAATTTACTCTGATTTTCAAAATAAACTGCCATTGTCTACACATGCACATTTGCTTTTATTTTCAACTTAGCTGGTGTTTCATTCTGTTTTAATTAATCCACTATGGAAGGCAGAGTAAAAATTGAAGCATTTTCTTTGATGTTATCCTAGCCTTAATGCTTTCTTTCAATGCTGCCTTTACCGCACACATCATGCTGAGAATACGCACGGCATTCAGAATGAGGATTGTCCCTTCTGATTTACAATTCAGGGATACAAAGAATGCAGATGTCTATTTCTTATGAGTAAAGACCAGTTGGTAGCCAGATCTCCTCCATCTAAAGCCTGCTTTTGATACAGTTATTAGAGAATCCAGGCTCCAATATGGCCATGATAGAAGTGGACAGTTCACATATTTCTGTCATGAACACCACCAGGAAGTAAATTTTCTCTTGTCTACAAAATAAGGGACCATTCAGATTTTGAGTGCCAGAGGAAACTACAGCTATTTAACATATTTTGAACAACAGAAATAAAACCGGGATAATTCTTTGGTATCATAACTAAGCCCACCACATAATCAGGGATCAGGCACATATGGTATCTAGACAACTTGAGAACTGGAGAGCATTGCCCTTGCCCAAGGAGGGGAACCCAGCAGTCCAAAACTTGTGACACTGCTAGGGAATTAGTCTGTGATTTCTGACCTCAGAAGGCTAAAGAGTGCTCTCCTCACCTACCTTCCTCTCCCAGAAGAACCTCAGAGAATTAGCTTTTTACTTCTGTTTGTGTTGCCAGTTAGGAATGGCATAAGCAAGAAGAAAGAGAAAAGTTTTCTTGTCTAGTATACTCAACATCTTTATGGATTTAAAAATGACAGAGGAAAACCCTCTGGATGCACAGATGAGCTGGACTGCAAGACAATTAGAAAACTAAGCAATTCTGAAATAAGGCTAGTGTGCTGGAAAGCACCAACTCTCCCTGGATATGAAATAATGCCCATTTCTGTTCATTGTCTTCCCTTATCTGATTCAAGAACACAAAAGCAAAGGTGGGTATGAGTTATTCAGTTGTTGTTGCGGGTTTTTTTTGTTTGGGTTTTTTCATATGAACCTGGTTTTATTTAGGGGTGAGATTTTCACAACAAGCAGTGCTGGTCTATTTCATCTTAAGCGTATGGTAAAACTCGCATTGACTTGCAGGGACATAAAATAAAGTAATTGCTGACTTTTGAGAAGTCTACCCTAAAAAAAACCCCCAGAAATCTAAACTAATCATTTAGTGTCAGTAGGTATCTGATGCTTATGGGTGGTCCTGTCTTTTCTCACCATAAATTTTTCATTTCCTACCAGCTGAAGCTTCTCTTTTTTTTCTTTTATAATATGCTTGACTAACAGATGCAGTTACATACTGAACTGATATAAAGGTACAGAAGTCTAACGGGGGAAAGTGATTGCCACAGATATTACAGTTACCTACACAATGTATATTGGTAAATACATACCCATATAATTACAATCTGCCAGTAACATGATGTGAGTTCAAAATGTTGCTTGGTATGTGTTCAGTCTAAAAATCTATTAGAGATTAAAAAAAAGGGAGGCTTGCCCTAGTGGAGAAGAGACACTATCTAGGATTACTGATTTGATGACCTAGGTCTTGGGATGAGGGAGTCAAAACAATTGGATCATCTGAGGTAACACACAGCCTGCAAGAACAAAAATCAGCTTGAACTGTAAGGACATGTACGTGCTTCCAAGGACTATGGATCTTCTGATTTAAGCAGCGAGGAAAAGGTCAGGGCATCTGTTTTTTCTTCCTCAGTTGCCACTTTTTTTGCTGTGTGGCCGGCTTAATTTCTCTGTCTCAACTTCCAAATCCTTAAATAGGAAATGCTAATTGTATAAAACACCAATGCCCTGAGATGGGGTGGTGTATTTTGATCAAGTTCTTTTGCCATCAACTGAAGAGGCGTGCTACCTGGGGATTAGGTGTTGTTTACCAAAAAACCCTGAGCTTTCTATGTAAAAAGTAATGGTACTACTGCTTATGTGAAACCAAAGGAAGTTTATTTTTTTAATGTAGTCACTTTCAGAAGTATTTACTTCTATTCTATAAGCCTGCCTTATGCAGTATGTGCATTTTGAAATTAAGTATACTAAGAGGCAAGTCTTCTGGTTATATTTATACCATGAGCCAAATTTAATCCTGCCTTATACACTAGGTAGTGACTTTGACCTTCAAGAGGTGCCAATCAAGACAGAATTTATCTCAGTACCTTTCTCTGCCAAAGTTTTCCACAATCTTGCTCATGTGTTTTACAGTAATACTTTCTTTTTCCCTGTTCATTAACTATTAAAATAAAATATTCACATGACAGATTTTTGCCTCAGTTTTCCCACAGCAATCATATTTCCTCACCCAAGAGGATGTCAGGAAGCTTCATTAATTGTTTCTGAAACATTTACAACTTTTCATGGAAAAGGTAAAGCATCTGTCTCCTAAAGGAGAAAAATAATTTCCAAATGGATGAAGTATCTCAGCTCCCCTCTGAAGCACACGTGTATTTTTATTCTTCTCTCAGAGATAAAGAATTTGAGACACAGACATTATAATCAGTTTGTCGAGTTCATATGTATTATCTAAAGACCAGAACTTGTGTCTTTTTCCCTTCAGTTGCATTGTTTCATCTCAAAGTGATGATGCTTTGCTAAAATACCTCTGGATATAGTGACAGACAAGAAGGTATCGGAATTAAACAAGTCATTTGGAGATCATTTAGGCAAGCTGGACACCCACAAATCCATGGGCCCCAGTGGGATGCACCCACAAGTGCTGAGGGAGCTGGCAGATGTTATTGCTAACGTCATGGTGAACAGGAGAGGTGCCTGAGGACTGGAGGAAAGCCAACGTCACTCCGATCTTCAAAAAGGGCAAGGAGGAGGACCCAGGAAACTACAGGCCAGTCAGCCTCACCTCCATCCCTGGAAAGGTGATGGAACAGCTTGTTCTGGATGCCATCTCTAAGTATGTGACGGAAAGATGTTTATCAGGAGTAGTCAACATGGGTTCACCAAGGGGAAATCATGCTTGGCCAATCTGATAGCCTTCTGTGGTGGCACGACTAGCTGGGTAGGTGAGGGGAAGACACTGGATGTTGTCTACCTTGACTTCAGCAAGGCTTTTGGCACTATGTCCCATAACATCTTCATAGGTAAGCTCAGGAAGCATGGGTTAGATGCCTGGACAGTGAGGTGGATTGAGAACTGGCTGAATGGCAGAGGGTTGTGATCAGCAGCGCAGAGTCTGTAGCTAGCAGTGTTTCCCACGGGTCAGTACTGGGTTGTCTTGTTCAACTTACTCATCAGTGACCTGGATGAAGGGACAGAGTGTACCCTCAGCAAGTTTGCTGATGATACAAAACCAGGAGGAGTGGCTGATACACCAGAAGGCTGTGCTGCCATTCAGCGAGACCTGGACAGGCCAGAGAGTTGGGTGGAGAGAAACCTCATGAAGATCAACAAAGGCAAGTGTAGGGTCCTGCACTTAGGGAAGAATAACTGCATGCAGCAGTACAGGTTAGGGGTTGACCTGCTGGAAAGCAGCTTTGTGGAGAAGGACCTGGGAGTCCTGGTGGACAAGAAGTTAACCAGGAGCCAGCAATGAGCCCTTTGCGGCCAAGAAGGCCAATGGTATCCTGGGGTGCATTAGGAAGAGTGTGGCCAGCACACTGAGGGAGGTTATCCTCCCCCTCTGCTCTGCCCTGGTGAGGCCACATCTGGAGTACTGTGCCCAGTTCTGGGCTCCCTGGTTCAAGAAAGACAAGGAACTACTGCAGAGAGTCATGCGGAGGGCAACAAAGATGATTAGGGGACTGGAGCATCTCTCTTATGAGGAAAGGCTGAGATAGCTGGGTCTGTTTAGCCTGGAGAAGAGGAGATTAAGGGAGGATCTTATCAACGCTTACAAGTATCTTAATGGCAGGTGTCAGGAGGATGGGGCCAGACTCTTTTCAGTGCTGCCCAGCAACAGGATAAGGGGTGATGGACACAGACTGAAACACAGGAAGTTCCCTCTGAATATGAGGAAGAACTTCTTTACTTTGAGGGTGACAGAGCACTGGAATAGGCTGCCCAGAGAGACTGTAGAGTATCCTCCTCTGGAGATATTCAAAACCCGCCTGGACACGATCCTGTGCAACCTGCTCTAGGTGAATCTGCTTTAGCAGGAGGGTTGGACTAGATGATCTCCAGAGGTCCTTTCAAACCCCAACCATTCTGTGATTCTGTGATTTCACAAGTCTCACCGCATTGCTGAGACTTGGCTTCCTCTGGATTTGGGTTCTCCCCCTCTATGACATCCCAGCCACAATAACCCCAGCCTTCCCAGCCATGACTGCCCTCTCCCACTCTACCACTTCTTCCTCCCACCTCTTTTGCTCTTCCCTCTTGCCAACACTCACAGCATCTCCAGCTCCCTCCTCCACACCAAGTAGCTAGGCACCCAGAAGTGCTCCAGGAGCAAGAAGCACAGGTGCTAACTACCAGACCAGTCCGGGAAAGCTGACTGTCCCAGCTGGCAGGACAACCCTTGTGTGTATCTCTGGAGTGCACACTTCAGGCTTCCTTGCAGGGCAGGAGTAATTTCTGCCTCTGCCTCATTCCTAGTTTTCAAAAAACCTATAGGAATTCAGCCTTCTTGCAGCCTCCACCCTTCTGCCAAGCTTGCTTAAAACCAGATGGTTTCAAGCTAACAAGAGAGGAGGAGAGTGGTCTCCTAGAAATGAGGAATCTTCTCATATCAGTAAATTACCAGTGTGAATGCCTCTGTCACCTTTACTCATATTTATCTGGATTCATGGACTGTTATCCAGAGTTGTTGCAGGCTACGATGGTTAGCCCATGTGAAATACAAAGTCCACTTACAGTACAAAGAAATTACCAGCTGGCAGCAGCTCACTTGAGCTAATCTTACATGCAAATTATTTTTTGAAGGGTTTGGTTTGGTTTGTTTTTTGGGGTTTGTTTGGGTTTTTTTAGAATTTCTTTTAAAAGATGAATTGGAGGAACAGAAATGTCAAAAAACCCTGTAAGATTTCTCAACAAAAAAAATCTAAGGTATAAGCATCAGCGATTGAAGCAAATAGAGAAACATGCTAAAGAAAGAAAAACAAAAAGAAAAAAATACCTTGAACTTCAAAACATATCACCAGGGATACAAGCAGGGATGGCCACCACTTTATTTAAAGACTGTATTGTCCCTTTCCAGAGGGTGCATTTATTTTCTTTTTTTCTTTCTATGTATCAGGACTGTAGCAGTATTTTAACACTAGGTTAAACGATTAATATCAAAATGATAGGTTAGGAATGAGCTCCACAGGTATGCACAGAAAAAGTTCTCTGCTGCAAACTGAAAAATGGGGGATTGATGCTCAGAAGAGATCAGGGATATCTCAGGAGTAGGGAAAGAAAAAACATGTCAGAAAGCTACGTGTTCAGGATAGGAAGCCACTGGGAGTTTGGGGAGGATATTGAGCCAATGTTTGCTGAGGACTTGAATTAATGTACTAAGGCTCTGTAACAATCAACTCCAACGAACATATCCAGACTGAGATCCTCCGAAGGAATCATTAGAACCAAGTTAGACTTGAAAGCAAGGAAACATCACATGAATAGTATTCTGCCTTCATGCCTAATATACAGGCCCTAAAGTCCTGCCTCCTACATGCAGACCAGATAAGCCCCATGCAAAATAAGGACCTATTTGGTTTCACTTGTTCAGGCTGAGATTCCCTCATGCAATTCCAGCCCTGCAGTCACCCACTGCAGCACAGGACCACCTGCGCAAAGGGGTGCTTTAGCTTTTCCCCCACCCTGTGATCCTTTGCACCAGGCACAGTTTGACAGCTTGTCCTCTGGTGTGCCAAGAATGCTGCACCCATTGCCCAGGGCTGGGGAGGAGCCATGGCCCTGGACTGCAATATGACTGCGCTGCCCAAATGTCCCCACATTCAAAGTCCCTGGCAGAAGTGTCAGCCTAACACTGCAGCTCCTCTGCCACCCCGGGGCTGGTCACATGTGGACTCCGTGGCTATCCTTGCTCACAACCTAAATAACGTACATTCTCCTAACCCCTCTACAATGTGACCCCAATGCACAGCTCTCATGTGCTGGGCCTGAAAGCAAACAGTACATTTGGGGAGCCTTGGATTTATTTCAAAATAGATGAAATTCTTTTCCAAAAGAAACAGGAACATAAAAGCCTTTGTAATGGAAACAGTGAGACATGGGTTTCAGACTGATCAAGCTGAAGCGGTCTTCAAGGCAATCTTTTGTCAGAAATGAGCAATATTTTCACTCCCCGCCCCGCAGCAGACCCCTGTGATATATTTTATTTCCTTTGCAACTGGCATCAACTCATTTTCCAAAGTCAAATACATCTACCTTCCTTGCTTCTCTCTCTTGGGACTCTTTGAAAGAGAAGGAAAACATCAAGAATAGACTGTGTTGTGGGATTAAACATGTCAGGAGAGAAACAACAGAGAACACAATTATAGGCGTGATACATAATACAAAATAAATTGGGGAAAGGGTGAGAAAAATAAAAAGCACAGCCAAGTCATCTGAGCTATAGCTGCAGACAGCATAAATACCCCTATAATTTGCCCAGTCACAGTCACTTGGTTTAGGATTCTGCTGTACTCCATTTCACCACTGTCTATCATTCACACACATAAAACCAATGCTGCTTTGAGCTACACTGCTGGATCACAAAAAGCCTTCTGCCCCTCAAACCTGTCCTGCCAGCACAAAAATCCCAGGTAAATCTGTCACACAGTATCACCTCCTCCTCACGGCACTTAGGGCTCCTGTGTCCAATTACCTTTTATCCATCTCACTTCAAGCATCATTTTCTGCAGACAGACTCACACCACCATGTCTTTTCCTTCTAAGAGGACTGGGTAATTTGCCTTTTGCAGAAACATCCATTTTGTCTGATTTCCACTCTTCTCAGGATTTCATGAGGTCACATCAATTCGGTGTCACCAGAGAGTATGTGAACTTGTGTGAGGGGGCAAATCATCATGGAAAGAACAAATATCTTCATAAAAGGACACTATCCACTGCCTTACATCTATTTACAGTTCTGACGTCATCACAGTTTTGGACGGCAGCTCTCATTCTGTCTCTGACATCTCCCTGTGTGGATGTGTTTGGCATTTCTCTATTCTTCCTGCATCATTTATACAATATTCTGAGTACAATCCTAAATGTATCCATTATTTTGCTCCCCTTCAAAGCTCCTGCCCCGGTATACTGAAATCTCCATCACTGACCACCTTTCGCATCCCAGGTTAAAGAAGCTATCTGGAACTTCTGTTGGTTTGAATTTTCTACTGCTTCACAACGAAGGGACTATATAGTAACCTGAGCGATGCTTTAAATATGCAGAAAAGAAGTAACACCTTTATAATGAAAAGCTGAGCCTTCTAGTGAGAGAGGTCATATTCTAGTAGTAATGTGCAAAGAAATGCTAAAGCCTCATTACTACTCACAGCTATAGAGAGATCTCCTTCAGCTCAGCTGATAATTGTACGGAACTGAAGGACCAGGACCACTAAGGCAATTTGTCTGAAAATACGAACTGGAGAGCAATCTTTCCTCTAACAGTATCATATATTCACAGTTGGCTACAGTATTCTCCCTGCTTAACTCTCCATCAAGATGGAGATCTTTTAAACAAAAGCAGAAGAAAATCTCCCCATTACCTTCTTTTCTCCCAACTGCTCTAAAAGTTTTCCATCCTATTAATCTTTTTCATTTTAACTTTTCAAAATGTTTTATAGCTCTTATGACTTGTTTTTCCGATTTTTATGAACTTGTTTCAACCTGATGACTAATGGAAAAACGTTTTAATGGAAAAATTTAGAGTATGATGTACCAGATTCCAAAACTTCTAGAAAAACTTTTTCATCAGATTATTGATCTATAATACCTTCTTATTCCTGTAGTCATTGATTTTAAAATGTGATTATAGTTATTATGAATTTTTCTTCTAATAGGACTAAACACACTGAAACACTTTCCTTGCAATCTAGAATTTAAAGACTTCAATATTTAATGCTTGGGTATTAAGAGTCATGTTCATTATTTGCCCTTTCCTAATTTCTCACTATTAGCTAAAATTCTGGTTAGTTTTCCTCTTGGTTTCCTTTACCTTTATTTTGCCCTGAAATAGAAGACCCTATTCTCCAGTACTCAAATTAGAAGGCTAGAAGTTAGGGTCTCTGCTTTTTCTACCTCCAGCAGTGCAAGGAAGTAATTTTGTTGCCTTGTATGAATTATTTGCTTCCGCGAGGGTAACTCTTCCAGTCTCTAGAGAAAGGTTACACCAATTCATAGACCTCTGATATCCCAAGATCAAATGCACTTAAGAGCACCTACGACTATGAAGTGCTTCCAGCCGTGGACCATGGCCCCGATTCAGTAAGCACATGCCAGGGATTTCAGTTGGACAGCTCAAGCTTAAGATCACAAAATTAGGGCTTAATGACTTTGTTAATAATGAAGCATTTAAATTCTCCAACCATTTTCAATCTGAATTGGGATTTACGGTAGTGTGAACAAAACCCTCAATAAATTGCACCTGAAGTTATCAACAGCTCACAGAAGCCAAGCTCTATCAAAACATGAAGAACTGAAGAAGTGCAGACATAGCTCCTTAACCACTGGAAAGCTGGCTACATACTTTGACTACCCCATAGTAAACCTGTAAGATAGGACAGACTCAACTAGAAAGAGGTAACAGTAATGATATGATTTTTCTTTCTTTGCTAATTACCTACATGTGTTGTTTTGCTTGAGGTATTGAACAATTTACTCTACACTCTTCAGAAACATGTTTTGAGAAGCCTCAGTATCTAGTGTTTCAACTGTAATACACTTTTCCTTCCTTAGCTTTTCCCGTACGGGGTTCACAACAATCTGTAGAAGGATACATTAGTTATTCTTCTGCTACTATCCTGCTTTTGTGTGGGAAACAGACATAAAAAGAGTTGTGCAAATTACTCAGCTGGTCAATGGCCGTAACAGAATTCAGTGCAGGTCTCTACCTTCCAGCACGCTGCTTTAGCCATGAAGCTTGCATTGTTCTTAGCAATGGAAGGCTACTTTCAGTGTACAAATACTGTCCCTGCATCACCTACCATAAATACAATTTAAAAATACATGTATTTGGACTCTTACAAGTCCATCTTTTTGCTGTTTCTCCTTTTTTTTCCTGGATTGTCTGGGAAACAGAATTTCTTTGCATTGCAGAATCTGAATAGGGAGCTGCACCTGTTAGCTCTGTGATACCTCAGGGTTCTCTAGTCAACCATCTGCTTTTCAAAATCTATTTGTTATCTCTTGGGCAACCAAGAAGGCATAAGGTATGTTTTATCACCTTAATGCTGAAAGTGATCATTTACACTAGAAAAATATACCAGGCCAGGCAGAATTTTTACTACGGAAGAAAGGAAGAAAATTCCTGGTGGAAGGCAGGGAGGGGCAAGAAGAGGAGGCAAAAGAAGGGAGAAGGGGGGTGAAGCAAGAGCAAAGGAATGGGAATAAAACTCACTTGCTTCCAGCAAAAGTCAACTCGATATGCTCTGCTTCAACCGGGGGACTTCGTATTACATATTTCTATAACATGCCTCTATACATCTGCAGAAATAAAAAGATAAAATTTGACAATCTAAACTGAAAAAAAAGCTTTTTCCAAACATTTTAATGTGACTGCTGGCCTTGAATCAGTGCCTGAAACACACATCTTTCAAAAGAGTCAAGTATCGTAGTGCCACCCAAGGAACAGTCCTGTGCTTCGCCTGTATTTTCCAGTTATAGTAGACCAATGACTGATTCATACTTCCATTATATCACAATTGTGCTTTTGTTTGGCACCCTCTCATCTCTTGCAAGTCACTTGCAGATGGTCTAGAAGCCACAGAACAAGCTGTACTTCCTTTCCATGTCAGCCATCCCCATCTTATGAAATCCTTCCAGTTTGCTGCACACAAGGTACAAGGATCCTTCTCCACAGATCGTTCTTTTGACTTTAAAAAACTGTCCTAAGGATTCCATAGTTAGCCTTTCCCTTTACCAGAAAAAAAGAAATAATTTGCTCTGCTTCCATCTCTCAATGCATGGTAAGTTCACGGCATCCAACTCGGGAAAAGGAAATTGAGGGATTTGGTGGGGTTGTTCAGTGCTTCACACAGACGGGGGGTCCAAAGGAAATACATTTGAGAATATTATAATGCGGTTACGTAAGTTGGTGTTATGCCACCACGCTGGATTTTGCAGTCAACCCTGACCACCCTGTCTCAAATAGGATAGAGGAGAAACAAAAAGGGTTCACACAGTAAAAAGACTCATTAAAGCCCTCAAGAGCTTTCCATATGCGAAAAGTTTAGAAAGCTTCAAACTGACAGAGAAAATGAAAAAGACTGAACATAGTGGAAGTGATATAAATGTAACTGCACAGAGAAAATAAAATAAATCTGACCTCCCAAGAAAAGAGGGGACAGTCATTAAAACTAAAAGGCAGAACATTAAAACCAATAAAAGGATTATTATTTTTCATCCACATACTATATAATTAACTTGCAATACTCTGTACCCAAGACATCAGAAGGGCCAAGATTTTATGAGTTTAAAAAGGACTAATTATTGCCATAATAATAACAACAGTAATAAAACCCATTATAATAATGATAAATATATTATAATTTTAGAAATAATTAGCATAGTACTGAATAAACAGAATATCCACAATTATGGTACAATAAAGTATGAAGACTGAAAACTGCCCATGTTTAAAGACATAAGCCAACTTCAATTTGATACCTATTAAGGAGAAACTACCCCTGTGGGAAAGGTTAAATCACTATTACTCTTTACTCAGAACTTTTGTCTGAAGGACGTGGTCCTGGGTTCTGTCATGCTTACTGTGAGGCTTTCTAGAGAGGTATCTGCAATACCCAAATGCCCATCAGTCGAGTATTCAGTTTGGATACCCCACCTGACAGACTGGGAAGGAAAAAGTTCCTTCCCTGCAGCATCTCACAAGCATTCCTCCAGTGATAGGGTCTGTACAACCAAAAGCAAATAGCTGTAAAATCAAAAGAACATTTTTGCTCTTCAGGGTTACGTGCTATTTCCATTTACTTGTGAAAAAGAGAGATTGTTTTGGCCATTCCCTTTAATGCACATGATGAAATGGGGAGTAGAAATGAAGAACAACATTTTGTAGGTTTGATAAAAAAAAAGGGTAATGTTACTGTTTTGTTATTTGATGATTAAGATGTGAATAAGAGCCAAATTTTAAGGCAGAGTATTCTTAACCACCTATACATCTCCTCACCCTAACAGACTTTTTTACTATTAGAAAATGGAGATCACATGTGGAATAAACAAAAAGAAAATTCTCCATGAATTTGAACCAGCTCAAGGAGATCAAAAGGAACATTCTTTCTTATGGATTTCTGCCCACGTTTGGTCTCTGACGTGCAATTTTGGGTACAATTGTGAGGCAGCTTCTCCCTCAGCAGGGTCATTGAAAGAGCTCTTCCCCTTTTAACAGCTGTCTACTTCCAAAAAACATGTGGAAGCTTAGGTACCTTGAAGACTTCCACCCATCAAACTTGGCTGAAAGTGGTCAAATTAAAAAAAAAAAAAAAAAAAAAGACTAGGAGATAGGTAGGCAAACTGTATACTGTATACAGGAGCAAACAGAGTGGGTTCCCAGATATCTCCTTTCCCTGGGGAGCCACAGCTAGGGAAGCCCTAGGGATGCAGGCAGTCCCTAAGAGTTGCTTAGATAAAGTTCCTTCCCTGCAGCACATCACAAGCACTCCTCCAGTGAAATTAGACTACCTAGCAATGCAAGCACATAGAGGCAATATGTTCCTGCCCCACATTAAGCCGATGTGTAGCTTCTTCATTAGACGCCACCTCTATAAAAGCCGGAACCCGTTTAAACTAAATAAAACTGGGCCGTATACGTCCTCCCACAAGCTTGGTTTGGTTTTGTTTTCCTGTACATTGATACATCTATGCTGACAGAAAAGCATACACTTACAGCCTAGAAGACTATCTCCTCTTCCCCAACTTTAGACGAAATATAGCTGTGAAACCAAAACATCAGTTCCCTCAGAAAGCGAAAAAAGTAGCAGTCCTGTAAACGATGGTCAATCCTAAAGCTCCAGAAGAAATATATGCAGTAATACACACATTCTTACCTGCACAAGTCTGTACCATCAGCCTTTGAGAGTTTTTTTTACATCTACTCTGTAACGATGCAGTTTTTGAAAATGGTTCCAGTGCTCAGGAATGCCAAGAATTTAGGAAGAGAGCCACAGCTTAAGAGAGCAATTATTTGCCAGTAAATACTCAATTTGCTTGTCCTGTGATTTTTCTTCTCCTAACTCGCCCTCTCCATAATCCGTCTCTTGCTGCGTCATGAGCACAAGAAGTCTTTTCTTCGTAACATAACACTTCAGAGTTTGCTATTTTGTTAGCATTAAATAAGAATTCCCTCTGCTGGTCATTTTCTATACTGTTACAAATAGCACCGTGAGCCCCGGACATTAGAAGGCAGTGAGTCAGTGTGTGGGATTCAGCCACCGTTTATAAACACCTTTAACCACATTCACCCAGTTTACAATATTCAGGACATCTCAGCTGAATTACTGCTTTGTGTCCAGTTTGTATTCAGATGGGGGCCATATGTTCCTTCATGTATTAGAGCAGAGCTCATTAGTGCTGCTGCAGTCAAGCCACAGCAAACATTTTTTTTTTTTTTTTCTGTCTTGCCTCCATTTTAACCTGATTAAAAACATTTTCTCCAGGGTAGATTTCTGGAAAAGAACTGCTCAAATCAAAAGTACTGGTAAAATGGATATGTGTAAATTTAAAATTACTTTAAAAATTAGTAGCTGCTTTTGCTGCAAAAGAACTCAGTTCTTACTCAGGATTAAACTACTTACTAAAAGCACCTTCTAAAAACCTGGAAAAGCCTTCACAAACACTCTGGTGCAGTAACCACAAGGGCTAAATATTCAGTGAGCACACACAGGCCTAGAAAAACTCAGTACCCGAGCTCTCTTATAAGGTTTTAGGCACATAACCTCTGGTGTATGTATGTATGCATCTGTGCAGGCAGCATCATACAACTAGATTAACACCTTACAATAATGGGGAGAGTGGGTGTAGTTAGAAATCTGGATGTGCAAATTGTATTTCCTAAGAAATTTTGTGTAGGCAAGTTCCATTCTGCTCAATCAACAGTAGGCAGTGAAATACTATATTTGGCAAAAATTAATAAAATACAGAAGGAGTGACTTGAATCACCCACATTAATTGCTAAATGAAAATCTAGGTTCTGAAATACAAAACAGGTACACCCTTATAGGGAGTAGAAGAAAAAAGCAACACACCTGGGATTGAATGGTACGATAAAGAATCCATTTAAATCCATTTTAGGACAGAAATGCATCATCTGTCAAAATCAGTTTGGGTCTGGCTACTTCTTACATGAGAGGAAACAACTTGCGGGCCCAAAATTGAAAATGAACATCACATCATGGACGCTCTACTGCATTTAGAAGGACTGTGTGAATTTCATATGATGCGATGATATTGTAGAAAACCATGGAATTTCCGCAAATTCGAACCACAGGATGATAAAATGGAATAATAATTCCTCACATACAAATACGCACTCTAAAATACCACGTTCTGAGCACAAACAGCATCAGAGTCATCAAGCATCCCTAATAAAATGCATTTATGTTATGTATATCCTATATATCAGCTGCCAAAAAGCAGACAAGTTGGAAACATGCTTCAACAACCCAGTCATCTTTGGGATTCTTGTACATATATATCTCACAGTACCATATGCCCAAACTGATCGCTAGTTCATCTAAGAAATTATTTCACTTTCCTCCCTGTCCAACAGCAAGACAACAGAAGGAGACACGTGAACTTTGTAAGGGTACCGACCATCTCCTCCACGCGAGACAGCGCTCTCCAAAAGCGAAACAGGATGGGGAAACAAACAGCAGGTGGAAGGTGAAAACCCCACTTGGAGTGCATTGCTCCCTGCTTCCCTAAAACCGATTTTCCTCTGAAACCTCTAAACACAGGGCACAAAAAATACACCTGATGGCTAACCCACCTAGCTATACAAGTGCCTTCAAAACAGGAGAACTTCCAAGTGCCCTGGTAGGGCCCGTCCTGTACCCTTGGATATAAACAACAGAGTTATCACGGGTTTCAAGGAGACACCTGTGGCCCTGCTCTCCAATGGCCATTTGTGAGGGAAAGTCTTTGGAAACGTACTGAGCTTTGGTTAAACACAGTTACATACTAATTGTATGTAAGATAAACTAATTGTTTTCCCTTAGGCTTTGACTTAAACTGACATAAACAAAGCATTTCAGAATTAAATCTAGACTACTGTCTAGTGTATGGTATGTATAATCTAAGAAGAGGGCAGAGAGGAGTAGATCAGTCTTAGGAGGTACTTTCAGGTCAAATTTTCAACATTTAGATGAGAATCTGAAAATGTAACTTCAGATCAACTTTAAACAAAATTAGAGTACATTAAATAAAATGAAAATGGCAAGTATAATTCTGTTGTTAAGGCTTAGGAGTGAAAAATAAACCATATGAAGAAAAATAAATTTAATTTTTATAAACAACTGCAAGCAAGCACAGTTTGTTGTAATATTCTGCAATAAAGAATTCTTTCTGAAAAAATGGGTAAGGGCTTCCAAAATTTTGTTGTCTTAAATTACGTACTTTAACATTAATATACTAATTTGCCTTTGCACAGCAGAGCTTTTGAAAGAAAAGCTGACACACTTAATAGGGACAACTGGGTTAAATGGGAATTTACTGGATAAAGTCAGAACATAAATTCTTACTTATCCAGTGTAATTAATGTAAAATTATACTCTTCTCAACAGGGACTGCACGGTAAAAGGGATATCTGGTTTGCTTAGGAGGTGCCCCCATTAACTGGATTTTTTTTTTTTTTTTTTTAATTTTAAATGCTCTAAGCAATCAAGCTAGTAGAGCCAGACATTGTCCTCAAGTAACCTCATGCAGCTGCCTTCACAGTGCAAAACACTGTCACTTCTCAGACTTCATACACTGTGATCTGCTTCCTTCCTTCACATTCGTCCCCCGAGGGACGACAGGCGACCGCAGCAGTCCCTGTCTCTGTGCGGCCCGGGGAGCGAGTGCTCACGTGGCACGAGGTTTTAGCAGCGGGGCTGAACGCGGCCCTGTGTCTTAACGTGCGCCTTTTGGGAGGAACCCCTTCCAAATCCAACTGACGGCAAAAGGGGTATGTGGTCACTCTCACTTTTTAACCTCACGTTTGTTTTCTCCCTGCTTACAGCACCTATTTGCTTTCACTTTCAAAAGCATTTTTATTTTCCAAAGCCGGACAGACATTCTGTGGTGATTCTTCTAGCAAGGAAAATCTCTCTCAAAACAACTCAGGGCTTTTTTCTTCCTGTGTCACAAAGGCTCCCGGGACTAACATCTCCATCCCATCTCCCCACTGAATTAACTCTCAGCATTATCCACGTAACGTGTACCGCCACCACACACTAGCTGCAGCTGAGCAGCTTTAGCTACTTACAAAGGAAGAAAATAGAACTCCAAACAATAAACTCAAAGAAAATGTTGATTTTAAAAAAAAATCCAGCAAATTAAGCCCACGTTTAAGTACGTTAACTGGGTAACATAAAGGATTCAACTGGTCCAGAACAGTTAAAATTCAGCTGCTCAACATTATGTCTTTATCCAGGTAAATTCCTACTGAAAATGGGAGGCAAGCTTCTGGTCAGTAACACCGATACAAACCTGAGCTACTTCTACTAAAATCAATACTGCTAACACAAATTTATAAAGGTGTGACCATGCCCTAACCTGACCCAAGGCAGGGATGTCCTAAGGAAGACCGACTAGGTGGTTAGCAAGAAACAGCTTGCTATGGAAAGCTCTCCGTTGGAAAGCTGTCTCCTGGCAGGCATCACGATCCACTGCAGCTGAGCACTTTTCTGGATAGGGCTCTTGGAGGAGATAAACATTATCGCTATTTCCCATTAGCAGCATTATGAAAGCTATGGAGGTACGTGGTTGACATGTCTGTCAGTCCGAGCATGGCACGTGAACTTATTTTTTATTTTGCTCTCTATGCCAAAGTGATTTTTTTTCACTAAATGAATCGTATAATCCATTTTCTGTACACATTCAACAATAGATTATTCCACAACATGACAATATGATATAACATAGGTCAGGCGCGGAGGCGCAGTTTGCACAGGCTGTTACTAAGTGACAAAGGAATTTAGGGCATCAGTGAGGAGGTTGCATTTGTTAATTGTTCATTTCCAAACAGTGGTAGCTACAAGAGGGTTGCATTTGCTTGCTGTTTTTTGATGGAGTTTCCTGCCTACCTCTGCTGGAAGTAGCTGGAGCAGAGCTGGCCACGTATTTTGGTGGAAGAATCATTCAGAAGAGACTTAACAAACGGTTCAGGTGCTAAGCAGACATCACTGATGTACATTTCCAGCCTCTGATATTTCTCAAATATTTTTTTTTTGTTTTTTACATCTCCACTTAGAGATCACGCAGCGCACTTACTTCCAGCTCAGATTTAGAAACCCACCAGGAAAAAACCATAATACCTTATCCTATCAGACTAATAACTCTCAGCTTATGTGCCATTTAAATCAGAATCGCTTTCCCCCGGTGAATGGTGGATAAAATCGTTCTAGACTGCAGCAGATGGAACTGGAAACTTTTGTCTTCTTGTTTGTATCTGGGGCACATATAATCAGCCTGTGTGAATAAGGCTTCAGCAAAACATTTAAAAAAGCAGCATATCGGGAACACTAGCATTTGCAGATAATAAATCACAGAAGAATCGCTACATCGCAGCTCCAAAACAACCACTTTCACCCTGTAGAGGGGATCAGAAACGCCAAAGTAATGAGCCAGGCTGGGCAAGTTCACTCACCGCATCCTGCAAGGGCGAGAGGAGCACACGGAAGCCTCCTCTATGTCAACAGCCCTACTCAACAGGGAGGGAGACACGAAGGTTTCCCGAAGCAGCTGCTGACAAGGTACGCTCAAGAAGGAGCAGAGAGGCCCGCTGTGATTGCCTTGAAGCGTGGACGATTTCCTGGTGGATCTCCAGGACTGCGCACTGGGAGAAAAAACACCCTGCTCTGGGGACAGACTGGGAACTGACCCGCACGCACATTTTCCGGGGCTCACTATCCGTTTCAGAGAGCAGGTTTATCTTCAAAGGACCTCTGAAGCAGGGAAATAGCATCCCCCTTCCTTTCACAGCTGGGGAACGTAGGCGCAAATATATTATTGACTTTTCCAAGGTTGCCAAGTCAGACAGAAGAGAAGCCGGATCTCTCTTGGTCTGTTGATCAGAGCCTTAAAAACACCAAGCAAGCCTCCCTCCAGCTTCAAGGCCACAAAGTCTGTGGTTTAGTATTTTCACAGAAGGCATAATCTGGGCATAAGTGAGGACGTGCAAGACACAAAAAAACCTCCTGTTTGATCTTCACAGGAAACCTCAGCCCTGAAGTAACCTTGAGGACAAGAATAATGAAAAACATGATTTTTACTTGTGAGTTTAACAGACAAGGTTTGAAGGTCATCACAGTGTTTTTGTCTCTGAAGTGAGGACTGGTGTTTTTACACTATACTTTCAGCACAGTGGTTTTAAAATACCTCTGTAAAGATGAATACAAGCAGTTTGTTTACCAGGTTAGGAATTGGG
>VZTL01073119.1:0-13792 GCA_013400535.1 Scopus umbretta | reverse complement strand
AACCCAGATTTACAATTCTCTTTGGCTTAATTACTCTTATGCAGTTAATCAGAGGAAAGAAAAAAAAAAAAAATCAGGTTGACTCTTTTGACAGCAGAGTCAAACCAACCGGAAAATTCACCTCCTACAAGAAATGTTGAAAGGGAAAACTGGATAGCAACGTATCAGCGAAACGCTTTCAGCTGCAGGCACAACTGTATTGTAATGAAATCTCATAGTCTCTTTGACCCGGTACCTGTCCTTCCCTCTAAAGACAGGGAAAACTGTTGGATTTGAGTATTGGTTTTGATCAACTCCTTGCCCATAAGAAGGGGCACTGGATGGGATACAGACATATAAAATCACATGCCTGTGAATTTACTTTGCGGACTACCTGCACACATAAAAACATGAAAGAAGTTATGTTAAGGTTAGAGAATATAATTATTTCTTCAACATTATTTTTTTCCCTTCCTTAATGCATGTTGTTAAATCAGTTAAATACTCTTAAATTCATTTCAGAAATAGGGATTACTGGGGATCGCTAATATTTTTTTCCCAAATTATACAGATGTCAGCAGCAATGCTGGGAATGGACTGGAGCTGTGAGCTCCTCATTCCGTGTCTCCCTGGCTCTTCTCTGGGGCCCCAGTGATCTTCTGTAGCCAGTGGGAAAAAGTGATTTTTATATCTAGAGATCAAAGGGGCAGAATCTGTTCTCTGAGGACATAAGTCCTAATACAAGCTAAAACTAAATGCTCCTAAGTTGTTCGCTGTAGGGAACTTGGAAGACAGACTTTGTGCTTATAGCACTCTGCAACCAAAAGGTTTTAGAGAATGCAGAAAAACATATACAGAAGTTTAGGTTTGAGAGAACTATTCTGACCACTTACTAACACAATATTTTATAGAAAAATAATAAAATGGACATAGAAGATCTTTCATAACAAGCTTCCAGTTTTATTTGGTTCTTTTTAATCACGTATTTTGCTGTGGTCAACTGCTTTCTCTCTGGCCTCTTACACAGTGGGTTTCATGCATTCCTGCATATATTTGAACTTTTGATCATTTTCCAGAAATTCACTGCTAGTATCCTAGGCAGCCATCACTGGGTAGTGATATGGGTCATTCTAGTTCAGAATAAAAAGGAGATGAGTGTGACTGATTCTTTTTCTCAAGGCCAAATCTCATAACAAATCATCTGGAGAACTGCCAATGACTTCAATAAGACCAGAAATTGTCCCTACTGTTATCTAAAAAACTTCATCTGCCTTATGAGAAAATCAGGGTGCAAAGTCTCTAGCCAGACTAGACTCATTCTCCTACAGACTAGGAAAAGGAGAATCAGACAATAGAGCAAAGGGAAGGAGAGCAGTCTTTACTGTATTTTATTGCTCATTGAATTCCAAAATAGAAGGGAAAGCAGGGAAATGTGAGCAGTGTTGCATCGGTTCTTTCTGAGCAAAAGTGGAAATACTACCTGTTTTTTAGTACAGTTTAGAACAGGTTTTATTATATAAATAATACATATATATAATAATACACAGATATAATAGAGGGCTATTCTTGTCTTAATCCTTTAGACTTTGTTCCCAGCAAAGAGTGAATGGAAAAATATAAAGCTGGAATATAAACTACTTATGAAGTTCCTTTTTGTCAGAAAATGAAAGGACAAGGGGAAAAAAAACCCATGCTTTTGTTCCTTTTTTTTTTTTTTTGAATGTCATGCTTTGGAAAAATGTCAGTGTGTCTATATGAGTATGTGTGTGCATGTATGTATGTCGGATTTACTGGAATGGCAAGGAAGAAAATGAGTCGATCTCAAAAGAAGCCAAGAATCTGGGACTTGAATTCTCTGACTTCAATAGCGTTGCAAGGACTTGGAACGTGACAGATACTGGCATATTGTATCTTGCTGTGAATGAGAGCTCAACTCTGAAGCTTTACAGCGTCTCTGTTCCTACACAGCAAAACGCGCTGCTCACGAAGCACATCTTAAGACTTGGGATGTCACTCGCTATTCTTGACCTCTCCCTTTCCAGAGTGCAGTGCTTACCCATCGAATTGCCTGGTCTGTTGCTGACCTTTAATTTCATACTAGGCTCATGTTGACAAATCACTTCGAAATGAGATCAACACAGATACGTAACACTAACACTCATGCTATGATACAGACAGAAAGGAGTTTTCAAAAGCTGGTGAGCACAAGAGATAAGGAGTAGTAGCATACATAAGGGGAGCTACATGTTCAACCATTTGCATGTTGGGCTATCATCTTCAAGTACTGCATCACATTACTAAAGCATCTTTTGTTTTTTTTCTAAAAGCCTTTAGAACTGGGCGGGGGGGGGTGTTGGTTTTAGTTTTGGGGGTTTTTGTGGGATTTTTAGTTTAGTGGTTTTTGTTTGGGTTTTTTTTTTTTTTTTCTTTTTTTAACTAGTCCTATACCTTCACTCAGTGCTATTAGGCAGCCACCTCCAAGGTGAAAGACAAAGGCAGGTATACAAGTGGGACACAATACTGAGCCACCGGGGAGCGGGGGAAGGGGGAGATTTTGGGTTATTCCAAACACCACCAACCTTCCAAATCACCACAGGTCCTCTTATAGAAAGAAAAAGAGTATACAGGAACCCATTTTCAGGGTGAATTACATGATCATGAATTGAAGTCTCTGTGATACAAAAGATGGAAAGTGGAAGGAGTTTGAGAAGAGTACCCAGAACTAAAGAATTTCAGTCCTGAGCCTCAGACCCCATAAGCAGCCCTTTTAGCAAAGTCACCTTGTCTCATTTGCTCTTTATGCTAAGGGGTAAATACTTAAAGCAATAATTTAAGCACAGAATGTTTGTATTAAACAGGGGCCTCCTGCTCTCTAGTTTCTATAATTTACAACAAAGAGTTTATTAAACACAACTCTTTCTGTCTGACATTCAAATCCATCTCTGCAACACACTCTCCTCTGGATTTGCGCCACCGAATGAAATGCTTTGGAAAAACAAAATAAACCAAAACCCTGCTGTGGAAACAGGACAAATCTAGTTTCACATCCCCTGCAGAGAGAGAAACAAGACGGAAGTAAAAAGCACCAAATGGAGCTCATAAAGCTTCACTCTGATCTCAGCCTCCACATTCTGGCAGAAAGCACTACCTAAGAGATGTGCTCTGCCTCAAGTGCGAACAGCCTCTGATTGCACCGCGAGCACAAAAATATATTGTCTGTGAACAATTATCCTGAACAAACTCTGAATAAGGGAACTCTGACTACAGAATAAAGGGGAATGTGGTGGGAGGCAGGCTAATCGCCCCCCTCCCTCGCCAAGGCCTTATCTCGCGCGCCAGCCATCTGCAGTGGCTGTGCCTGCGACTACGGTTCGTGGGCTCCGCCGAACCTCCTTTCCGCAGGCTGCCTGCGCTGTGCGCCGCGGTGAGGCGGCCATCGTCCCGCCCATCAGAAACTGTCCACCACGGGAGGGAAGCAACCTGAGTCCTGTGACAAAACCATTTGCTCGCTTTAGGTCCATTGTATGGCAGGTGGTTGCTCGTATTCCTCATAACATTCCATATAGCCGCGCATAAGCGGACCGAAACGCATGCTAACCCCCAGGTGCCATGGGGAGTTAATGGGGCTAGCACTAAAATTTGCTAGGTCTTTCTCTTTCAATATATCTACAGATAAAACGAACTTATTTGTTTGGAAGTCACTGACCAAAATAGGAGCAGATTCTTGACATTTTGAACCTACCACGACATACCTAGAAACAGAAAGATGCACACCAGCGTACAGTCTTCCTCCATTCCTGGGTCCTGGGCATCTCTTCTCTAGTTACATCTTTGAGGAAAATCAACAACTTAAGAGAGAAGATGTGTGTTGGGGCAGGAGTCTGTCTTGGGGTTTTTGTTTTATTTTTTTACTTTTATGCAGCATCCTCGTGCAGAGCGTGTGTATATATATGTGTGTGTATATATAAATATGCAGATGGTAAAGGAAAGAAAAAGCACACAACTAGATACAGGGAGGCCACCTTCTGATCAACCAAGCTCTCATCTTGCTGGTAAAATTACTCTTAAATTCAGGTAGGAAGCAGCTTTTTCTGCAAGAGAGCACAGGAGAATGCTTTGCCCAAATGTGGGAGGTTCTGTAACACAATACATTGCTGACAGCTTTCTTGTGACCCCCAAAGATCACATTTACTTCTGGAACTTCGAGTTTGGTTTATTAGTGTACTGGGCACTCTGTATATATTCCTCATTGGGCTTTTACAGCCGGAACATCTTCGAATCCCATGTCATAGGATGGTCTCTGTTTTAGACTTTAGTCCTTTATTCCGTTAGAAAGACAACGTTCTGCCATGATTCTTTTTTTTTTGTTGTTAATTAATTCATTTGAGACTATTCCTTAAATTTTCATTTTAATGCATTTTTGTGTGTGGGTATATTAGTCACTTCTAAAGTTGCGTACAACTGTCACTGATTTAAAGTCTCTGTTAACGTACACATACAAATGTTCGTATTGTATATGCATGCGTATAAATGTGCATATGTGTGTGTACGCGTGTATACATTAAAAAAACAAACCAAAACCCCTTTCCAGCTGCATCTTCCTCCCTCCTCCCTTCTCCATTCTGAGCAGGTTCCTGCTATCAACTGCTGGAGTGTGCTCACTCTACACCTAGAGCTATAATTATTTTGCTTTAATTTTACAAAACCTTTTGTTCCATTCCCACGAGCCCACCTGATCCTTATATTACACTTGCTCTATTAAAACACTCATGCAGAACAAAGCACAGTTGTACTGATTCATAAGTAACTCACCCCCCCACCCCCTTTCTCTTTTTTCTTTCTACTAGGCTCATGCATCTTACTGCAGTTTCACGACACTGTCCCTGATGCCAGTCCATGGTCCCATTTTTGCCTTTTTTTTTTTTTTCCTTTCTTTTAAACCATTATTTTTATGTGCTTAGGGTCCAATTACACTATTGTGTGCTGTTGTTTTGAATTGCTGTTGTTCTCAGTCATTTTATGTTATGCTCTTTGGCACGACAACAGATATAATGCAGAGGGTGTTATGGAATTTATTTGTTGTAATCAGACTCTAGGATTGTTTTTTATTATTATTATTCATAGAGTACAAGCACCAAGGCTAGCCTTACATTTTTCTGAGGCGAGCAGAAGATCATTTGTAGCCCAGCCTCTGACACCAGCATACCCTATCTGCACTAAAAGGGCCCAGCAGCAGCTTAGGTGAAGGTGATTACTATTACTTGGGCATGGCCTGCATGAACCACTAGGCTTTACAGAAGACCAAACACAGTGACAACACTTGCAATAGGATCTTCACAGAGGCACTGGGCATTTCAGATTTTGGGGGGAGGGAAGGGGACGGAACCTCTCATAAATTATTGCTGAAAAATGGAAGGATGAAGTACAGTTCACCAGTAAAGATGGGAACAAGAGAAGGGCTGTTTCATCTATTTGTCCTGTACAACAACTCCCTTGAGCTAAGACAGCCTTCATTTTCTGTCTTATAAAGCACCAAGCATGCTGCTAGGACTAAGTAACGGATAAATAATAATCAGCCAGAACAGTGAGGAGTGGGTGCATATGGAGAAAGTGCCAGCAAAGAGAAAATAAAATTGAGCTCTTGGTAGCCATCTTTTCAAGATGGGGAGCAGGACATTGTGCAGGGCCCTACCACAGACGGTAGGTGAGTACAGGAGAACAGGCAAGGCGAAGGTGTGAGAGAAGGCAAGAAGGGGAAGGAAATGGGGTGTGTGTATGTTTTTCTGGGTGACATATAACTATGGTGAATACTCATGATTTCTAGCAACAAAAGAGAGTAACAGGGAAAAAGGGGAATGTGGCAAGGCACAGAACAACCACGGCTGTAAGGGGTACAAATGAAAGTTGCAATTTACCAAAGAATAACCATTCTGCACATTTTATGTAGCATGTCAAATCTTTCAGATTTTCTCTTATTAAATCATCATTCTACAGCAACAATCATTCTCTCAATCAATCCCCCGTGTTAACATCTCTTAGTAATGACTAACTTGGCAGGAACTGATGTTTACATATATTTTAAAGTCCTGAGCATTGTTCTGTATTTTTTTGGATGTTAAATTTCCTTTACATTTTGTTTCTTATTTTTTAACCTGTTTTTAAAGGATGGATGCATTCAATTGGAAAATAAAGTTTTGTAACTCACGCATTCAGATTATGTTAGCTCAGGAAATTGGCAGTGGGATAAGAACAAAACCATTCACCTCCTGATTGCTGATTCAAATCTAGCCCAAGTGAGATAGTCACAGAAGCTATAAGCCTCCCATGGTGGCTTTGTGATTTGAGATTATTTTTTATGAATCTCAATCCACTTCAGGCCAAGAACCAGAATCACAAATCCACTGCCTCAATGAGCATTAACTGGCGTCACTACACACAGTAACAGAGGAGATGCCAAAAAACAAACTGGTCCTGGAGACAGACTTCCCACCTTACCCTGGGAACTGATCACTGAAAAACAGGGTTGGTTCCCGCAAATGTGGAGCACAGGGAAACATGGATATATCTATCCACCAAACAGAAAACAAACCAACCCACCTGTAGTCACATCAGCTTGGTGCTGCATGCAACATTTACCTGAAACATGAAGTGGTTCTCTAAGACTGCAGCAGTCCTAACCTTCCCCAAAACCAGAAGGTGTCTTATGGTGTGCCCCTGTATCACTTCAGAGCTGAGAGACAGGGAGGGCAGGAGGAGAGGAGAATAAAGCAAAGGTTTTCCACCATAACTCATGAGAAAGAAGCAGCAAGCCTATGCACTCTTTACCCCTTAAAATCAAAGGGGCCACAGAGTAACTGCAAGCTTTGGTCATTCCTTGGTCCACTTTTCCTGCTTAGGGAAGAGGAACAAATCAGTCATTTAATTTTGCAGAAGACCAAACCTGAGGAGAGCTGTGTTGCACTTTTTATTTTATTCAGGACATGACTGATTAACAAAGCTATTAGCAAAGCTATTTCACTAAACAAACATCCTATAGCATCCAACAAAATAGCGATGCTCAGGCATATTTCCCATGGCTGCTTCTTTTAGGGAGCATGAATCATTAAAATCACTTGGGAATTAGCTACTCCAGCTTCCTCCCTTAGATACGTTTGCTAACCTGAGGGGGGTAAAGGTCTCAGGACCCAAGAGTAGATTTAAGTTTTTCCACCATCTGTGCTGAAGTGCAGCCAATGCAAATTCCACCTTCAGATCTGCACTCTGGTGCCTCCCTGTTATGTTTCATTTCACACTTGTGATCTTTATTCCTTAGAAACAGGAAAAGTGCACAGCTGATGAGCCACGTTTGTATGCAGCTTGAAATTGTTCCTTCAGTGGCTTTTGCTTGGACGTGCACTTGACTATTCAAAGGGAAGTGAGATGAGAAATAGAGCTGCATTTTAAACGGTCAAGTATTCCTCCTTTTACACTGGAATGTTTGGAAGCAAGTAGTTCTCTTCAAAGTTTTCAGAGACATCACTGAAAGTAGTCATGTATAAAACAAGGAAAAGTTGACAGAAAGGTCAGACATCTTCCCCTTCCTTTGCTTTTCATGCATTTTTTCTTCTTTTCCCTTTTTGCCAACAAAAAGAAAAGGGAAGACTTTAACAAATGAAAAATGAACAGGTATGAGTTTGATGGTCTTTGTCTAAAAATAAAAATTTCAAGAAGGGGTAGCCTTTCAAGTTGTAAAGGATACCTGTAAAGACACACACACACAGGTAACTTGTAAATGCCTCTATCACAGCAAGTTGTGGTAAAATGTATTAAAAAAATCTAAATGTAGCCAAGTAGATAGAATAAGTACAGTTAAATTCAGTTGATAAACTGGAAGAAACAGACAAACAACAGCTAGTAAAACTATTAAGAATTAGGAAAAAAATCACATCTTTTATACAAATTTAAACTTTGGATCTGACACAGAGAGTGATGAGTCGTAAGGTTAATAATGCGATCCCATGGGCAGAGACTTCAAATACACATTGCATCTTTCTAAACCCATGACATTGTTTTAAGTATGTTTTAGGGAGGCTCCAGAATAAGCCAACTTGCCAAGGGAACCTGTATCTCTGTGGAAGCCAGTGTTCAGCACCCATGACTCAAAATCGTAAATTACAAGATGGTTTAGTCCAGCAGAGCAAGGAACCACTACTTCAGTGAAACAGGTACGGCTTCACTGAAGAAAAAAAAAAAAAAATCATTTTCAGAATGCCCAATAGACAATTTCAGCTCTTGTTTAACATGAATTTTTACGGACATTGACTACATTTCAAAAAAACACCTGTGAACTTGCTCAGTGTTTTGGGGAGAGCTGATAACCCCGGGGATCAGAGAGAATTCAAAACCTAACTATGCCTCAATCTGCCTTGCCTATTGCGAGGAAAAAGCTAGCACTAGCCAAGCTTAGATGCAGGAGCCGCACACAGGCCCACACCAACGTGCTGTGCAGTGTGATGATGTGCTGTGCACTGGTGTGCTTTTCACATTGGTATGATGTGCCTTTCACAGTCTGATCAATTAATCTACTCTTATGGTTCTTGGTCTCTGTAGAAGCTCATATCCTTACTTGGAGCTGGTTTAACTTACTTGATAACTGACACGTTGGGCTTGCAAGCACAGGCATTTAACCACCTTTGGTGACTACACGTGTGTTGGAATCTGATCATTTGTGTACCGAGTGACCCACAAGCTGAAAGTCTTTACCAAGAGTCAGAGGACGCAAACGTTTACCGTGACATTCCCATGACAAGGTGTTCACCAATATGGACAGTAACACAGCAGTGGCAAAAACCTGTCAGGTATTTCCTATAGGAGAAAGTGTCAGATGAAGGATGAGTACCCAAAGTAAAGATGTCATCACATATACATGCCAGATTTGGCCTCGGCATGGTATCTGAACCCAGAGTGGGATGTGAATTTTACAGTTAGCTTCTCATGTGTCCCAATTAGTTTCTCAAGCTGCACCAACAGCAGAAGTTGTTCACTTTAGACATATAAAAGGAGACAATAGAAAACTTTTGAAAAAACATCATGGGGCATAATTGTGCTTAGGATGGTTTATTTATTTATTTACTAATGCAAACAGTACACATTGAGATAACATCTGGCAATGTTTATTACACTGAAACCCAATCAATACCTCTGTCTACTACAATATCTGTCCACAAAATAGTCATTCCTTCTGGCACCCATAAGAAATACTCAGCTATCTATTAGAGTAGCCTTTGTCAGCTAACAGGGAGGTGGTCACCTTAATTCTATTCCAGACCTAAGAGAAGACAAAGAATTAGATGTACCTAGACACAAGAATGATAGCGGAAAATGAGAAAGTTAGAGAGAGAAATGCAGCTTGTAGCATTGCAAAGAGCACACAATTCATCCCCATGGAGTTTCAGAAAGCAACAGATCCCAGATCTTTTTCCTTGTGCCTCAAGGAGTTTAAACTTAGGGCAATCCATTACTTTTGCTAGTGAGCTACCAGGCCTTTTGTGGTATTTTAGAGCTACAAGTAAAGGCAGAAATTTTGACTTCTCATTTCCTTTCAAAGTCAGAATTCAAAAAGAAGTGATACTGAACTTTCCCACATAATTAAAAAGCCAAAAATAAATTTGTTTTGAAAGTTCTGTGTATTAGAATTTCCAAGTAAGCCCTTCCATTCTTCTCCATTTCTATATTTGCATTATTGCATGCCACTGTAGAAAAGCTAGCAGCGTTTTGTGCAATGAAAAAAGTCACTAAGCATTAGCTTAGTACTTACTAAACCTTCACCTTTCCTAAACCTAAGTGCCTCTTGCAGTCTAACAAAAAGATTGACGTTCAGTAAGACATGTATTACTACTTACATATCATCAAAATAAGCAAAAAATAACCAAACTACACAAAACAAACATCAGTATTATTTTTCTCCTTACATTTTTTAATTGCTATAATTTTGCTTTTGTTGAAACAGTCATTTCCAAAGAAAAATGATACATCTGATTAATGTGACTATACATAAAATAAATGTACATTTGTCCCTATTTAATTTTACATTTTGCTGGCTCTCTTTTCAAGGCATTTCTATTTGTACAGGGCCTAGAGGTAGAATAAGACCTTCTGTGCAACTTCAAGTCCTGAGGCATGAGCTATGTTCAGAAGTTATTGTGGTGATATGTTACCTTTCTCCCATAAAAACTTCCCTTTGACAAGATAATTGGGATTGTAGTTATGAAGTGGGGAGAGCAGGGAGGCAAGGGGACACAATTTGTTTCTCTCTCTACTGGTCTAAATCTAATGGGCAGAGGAGAGCACATTTTAGTTTGGACTAGTAAACTGAGCAGCCACAGTAAGCGCAGCAGCCATCGAAGAAGCCATTTTATGCGACACCAATTCCTGTAATTTGTTTTAGGCAAGATTTGCATTAGGATTTTTTGTTTAGTTTCCTACCGTTTCTTGCCCTCCACACCACCAAAGTCATACTGTAACCTAAAAGCTCCTAACGATGTGGCCATTAGGAATGAACTAGGGAAGAATTTTAACAACAGTGCTATATTAGCAAAGTGGTGAAAGACACAAAAAGTGACCTTCCAAGCACTGAAACTGATGAAAATCCCACTAAAGTAAATGGAGGGCCTGCTTAAAGGGCAACAGTACCATCCATCTTTAATATTCTTCCATTACTGTCAATTTAGCCACATGAATTAGTGCTAGACTTGCAAATACACAGAATAATTGACCTAGCTTTAAGTGAGAAGACTGGGATTTCAAATGTGCAGAACAAGATCTGTTATCTTTTTCTATATTTAAATAAACACAGGCCAAATGCAGACTCGGTTTTGAAAGCTCTCAACACTGAAAAAGCTCAGCGCAGGAGTTTCCGTTTGCAGATCAGTGCTCCAGAGAATTAGAAAAGTGAAACTGAGACAGAGACCGGGAATTTTACAGCTGGTTTTAGTGCAAGCAAGAGCCCAACCCCAGCCCAGCGGAAGACCAGTTTGTCTGAACCACATACTGAATTTGCCAGTTCCTCATTGGCTCCACAGAATCATTAAGGTTGGAAAAGACCTCTGAGATCATCTAGTCCAACTGTCAAGTCAACACCTCCACGCCTACTAAACCATGTCCTGAAGTGCCATGTCTACACGTTTTTTGAACACCTCCAGGGATGGGGACTCCACCACCTCTCTGGGCAGCCGGTTCCAATGCTTGAGAAGAAAGAACTGTTATGTAAGCTCGTATTAAAACCAAGCTAGATAAAATGGGAGAGGGGAATAATTTCTAACCAATACTGTCTTATAAACTTTCACAAAAGAACTCCAAACCACCTAAAATTAGGAGATTAAAAACAAAATAAACCTTCATTCAACCACTGCTAGGCAAAACCATGCATATAACAACTTTTATGTCATTTTGATATTAAAACAGGGTAAATGTAGTTGTTTAAAAAAAAACCCAAAACTAAAGACAGCATAATGGATTTGTTTTCCCACTGTAAATCCTTTTCCCCTACATCAGCTAAGGAAAGTCCTGCGCTTCCTCCTGTACCTTGAGGCTGACATGACGGCAGACAGAGCAGTTCGTGTCTGCCCCTCACTAGGGGCAGTACTGCTGGAGAGGAGGGAACAGATGTATACCTGTAAATGCATCAGGCATACCATAGCCCACACCTTGCAAAGAGGCAGCTCAAGCACACGCATTTACAATGCATCCTGGCTCCACTGACAGAAGGTGGAAGAATCTCACTGACTTTATTGGGGTCAGGATTTCACTCTGTCTGTAAAAGAAGTGATCAGAAAATGGCTGCACTCAATACAGAAATGGTGTGCAGAGTGCTGGCAGGGATTGCAGGTGATACCATATTTGCTTAACCTCTCCCAGCACTACAAAGAAAGCTTGCTTTGTCACACTGCTTACCTGCAGCCCTGAATTTCACCAAGTTCAACAGCCCTGGGTTGCCAGCTCTGGGAAGCAGCAGGGGAGAGTTACAGGGAAAGTCCTATCCCGTTCAGACAGTGGGATGAAGTACTGGCAGCAGTAAAAGCGAGACTCGGTGTTTCACAACATGGATATTTGGGCTTCCTACCATCTCAACAGAGAAAAAGCAGGAGAAAAAGTCTATTACCCTTTCTAGACCTCCACCAGGCCAACCATGATTAATCACAACGCGGCTTTAAGAATTAATTCAGCATTAAATAAGGAACATCTATTTTGCTATACAGTGTATTTCTTTTATGAGGTTTTCTAGGTATAAGGAGGCTTAAAGAATAACTACTGTATGGTATAGATACATTATAAACATTATGACAGAGACAGTGTAAGAGATTTTTAGAAATTAAATGCTTTTAAATGTAATTAAATCATAATAAGGATATCAAATAGAAAGCTGTGCACTTGACAGTCTGACAATGCAGGGACATCAGAAATGTTTTCCACTGTCATAAGGCACGGGAAATCTATGCCTATCTCATGTTGCTGAAAGGCAAATTCTATAGGGGGATAAGAAAACGTATTTTAACAGCTGATAATTTCCTAAGAAGTAAAATTTAATTGGCACATTTGGAAGTCTCTGGGACACTAATGGCTGCAGTGAGGAACAGATCCTTTCTGCGTTTCTTACTGATAAGAAATCCTGCCCATGGAAGAATCACTGAGCCTTTAGACTCCAGAGCTTCCCTTTGGCTGCCTCTAGGTTGCACTCCACCCAACAAGACTCTTCCCTTTGCCCTCAACACATCCCAAGTTCTGGATAAAGACCCTAACTCTGGGGGTTGAATTCCACTCAGAGTCGAGCACCTAAATCTAACTGCATCTAGCTGTAAAGCCCCTGAAATAGATTTGGACCTGGTAGCGAAGTAGCCTTTCATCATCAACTTCCATATCTCTGCAACAGTCTGAGACTTCACATATGAGAAAAGAATGAAGTTTTGAGAACCCCAGAAGTTCAGGGACTATCTGAATGCAAAGCTTTGGTTCCGTACCACTCCAAAACCATACACTTTAATGTAAAAGATTTTGTATTTGTTATAGATTATAATAACACATACTAGTTGTGGTTACCTTCCTGCATGAAGAAATCTCCTGAACTCTTGCCAGAGGACAGTTCCCTGCACAGGACAGGAAAACACTTGAGGCAACCATGACCGGTATCCTGAGGAAACTAAACGTTTGCCAGATATCTAGGGTTGTACTAACATCTGAAGATTTTCTTCAGTGCAGCTCTAGACCCACTGTGTCAGCACATAGGTGCGAGACCACCGCAGCATAAGAGAGTCTGATAAAGTGAACAGAAGATTGTCATGACAAACAAATGTCTTCTTGAATGGCAATAATAAGAATAAGGGCAGATGTAGCTGTAAAGAACAGTATTTTCTAAACCACACACACAAAAAGAGTCTGAGAAGTAGTAACATGTCAATTTGTAACACAGGAAGAAACGGCAAACAGTATAATTTCTAGTGTGATTTTCACATGGCCAAGAGGCACCGGAACAAATTCAGTAGCACCGAAGCCCTGACAAAAGTAAAAAACATAATCCTTTCCTTCCTGCAGGATTGAAACAATTATGAGGAATCAAAACTCTTACATTCAGGTGCCAACCATGAGCATCAGTACCTATAGCAACCTTGCCTACTGACTCAGGGATTTCTCACTTCTAACTGTGCTATATTTCCTATCAGCATGATACACTAATGCAATTCTATACCCTCTTGGTCACCTGATTTCTGGTCCCTCAACACCCTCTCTCTGCATTCCTCAGGCTTGTGTGATGCCCGACCGCTGGAATTTCCCTCTAGTT
>VZTL01073118.1:0-12199 GCA_013400535.1 Scopus umbretta | reverse complement strand
TTTTTTTTTTTTAACACTAGTAGGTAAAATGTATTTTTGTACTTCCACAACATTTACAGTGAAGAATTAAAAAATATCTGGCATGCGTTAATTTAGCATGAACTCCTCCATCAGGGTTGAGGAAACTCTTTTCCCACTTTAACAGGCAGAAGGGTGGGAGGAGAACCCGAGTTTCCACCTGCCTCAATTCTTGTTTTGTGTTTTATCCCTCCCGTTGATACAACAAATAGGAAATTGGGAGGGGAAGAGGGAGAGGCTGATGCCGCAGTCGTCATAGCTGAGAAAATGGGCAAGCATACCATTAATTTCCTACAGCTTTTAATTTTTTTTTTTTCCCCAGAGTGAACCTACGCCAATTAAGTACGCTTAAATGGCCTTTTGCCTCTGGGAGAGGCAGCGGCCGGAGGGGTGTCTTGCCTGGCCGTAGCACGCAGGGGTGCCTGGGGTGCCTGCAGTGTCGGACCCCTAGAGCCGAGCGGTGCAGGAGCCCTTTGTGCGTTAGAGCATTCAAGCACAGATCCAGGAACGAGCGCTGTTTGTGATGAGCTCCCCCGACGTGTGGGGCGAGGTACTGGCTGCTCGGCGAGGGCGGATCTGGCAGCCTGGCTCCTGTTCGTGGTGGGGTTGCTCACAGCAGCAAGTCGTGTGCTTGATGGTATTTGTAGGCTTTTAGGGCTCTTCATTCTGCTAATTTGACGTTATTGAAGTTCTGTTTTCCAAACTGTGCTGTGGGTTGGGGAGAATGACAGCTTGGTCTTTATTTGTGTGTGCAATATTTATGTATGTAAATTAGCAGTATGTTTGCCTTTACCTCTAGATATAAATACAGTAGATGTATACAAATATAATGAGGAGGCACAGGAAGCTCGTTTTGTTTAAGCAAAACGCAGCACATTAAGCCGTCATGCCCTGACACTTGTTTCGTCGTGGAAAACAAAAAGGGAAGCATCTAGCTTTTGTTGGTAGACATGAAAGTTGCTGCTTCTTCACATGCTGGGTATTAGGGCTTGAGCACGCTAGAGTCATTGGGGGGTTTATTATTTATTTTATTTTTCCTTTTGGTGAAGACTGGAAAAAAAAAAAGACAAAGACTAAAAATAAAAAACCATAATTTTTGATATAACTGTGGAAACATGGTTAGTTCTAACACAGCAGGTGGCTAAGGGACTCAATCGGCAGAAACCAGCAGTGCTTTCAGTGCAATCAAAGTTAAGTGCAGAAATTTAATTAAATGGTAGCAAGGCTGGCAGAAACTTTGTAAAGCAGCAGAGCATTGTCAAATTCAACAATTATTTCAAGGAACACAATCCACAGATGGCGTCTAATTGATAAATTAAGGTTCTGGTGCCTGATTCCGCTTACATTTAAAGGTTCTCTTTTCTTAAACAAAACCTTAAAATTTTAAGGCTGCAGCAGTGTCCTGAAAACATAACAAGCTGCCCTGTGTTTTCTGGATTGAGAAATACACCCTTTTCGTGTTAAGTGGAGAAGGTGTTTGGTTTATATTTTCCTTGTCTGTCTTTCATTCCGGAAAAGATGTGGGATGTTGTTGGTAAGGCACTTAACTGGCATCTCGGGTATTTAGAGCTCAGCTGCTGTGGACCTCCCTTTGTGCTGGGGCAGGTAGTCAAATAATCTCTCTCAGCTTTTAAAAGCTTTTCAGCTTGCCTGACTATACCTTAAAGCTGTCTGTCGACTTTTGGACCTCATTATCAGCAAATGTAAATCCTTCAGAGCTTGATGCCCTGCTTTGCAAGTCCTTCCTAGCACTAGGCTGGTCAGCCTAGGGGACCAAGCCTGGAAGGACAGTGGCTAACGCCTTACTGCCGCTGTCGCTTGCACGTGCCACATGTCTGCTTAAGGGGGTTCTGGGCTGGTTTTGTGTTTGCCTCCTCGCTTGGGTGTTGCTGAGAGCTCCCCACTGCTTTGTGTTGCTGCGAGGCAACCCAGAGCGCATCTCCAGGGGTCCTGCAGCAGACCTGAGAAAGGCTTCATCTGACATTCTGGATGCCTGTAGAGTTTAGTCAAACAAACAAACAGGCCCTGTTTCCCCCCTTTTTAAACTGAAGATATATCAGGGATAGTTTGTCTCTGTGTGCTTTTGATTTCCATGTGTAAATACAGTTCCCTTCCCAAGGTTTAGCATAGCACTTCAGAGAAGGGGCAGAAAAGATTGAATCCAGCTCTTCAAATACACTTTGCATGTTGTCCTTTAATGCTGGAGAGGGTCTTTTTCCTCAGCTAGTGGCACTTTCCCTCTCAAAGTAAGTGTTTTGAACAAGGATGGGGGTTGAGAGAGAAAGAGCACCAGACTACACACTAGATCTATGTAGTGTATACGTGTATACACACCTGTATATACCACATTCATTTCTCCCTTGCTAAAAAAAGAAGAAAACTTTTGACCTTCCAATTTCGTACTTTACTTAGGCAACGGTAGAAGATGGATGCAAGAGGGACATGGCCATTTCAGCGTATATGTTGTAAACCCGGGGTTTATATGTGTAAACATATATGTGTAAACCCAGGTTCTCCAGTTGCTCTTCTGAATTGTGCTATGTGTCTTTTTTGGCATTGCCCTTGTGGTAGTAAGTTCTCTGTTAGCAGGATTCTACGTGATAGAGCTGAATCCGTTCCGAGTGATGCAGCTGAATCAGTGTTTGTTATTTTTGGTTACTAGCGGTATACTTGAATTCAGTAACTCGGCTGCTCCCTTCCCCCTTTCTTCCCTCCTGTGCCTAAATATATCCAACCAGTCAATCAGCACTGGCAGGCGTCAATGCTATGGCTGTCAGATCGAGTTAGCTGTGGATAGCCTAAACTACTGGCTTGTTTTCTGGGGGCTTGAAAATGTATTCAAATAGTGGCATCATAATTTGACTTGCAAATAGGTACAGTCTGGTAATGGGGCCCTTGCATAGAAAGAATGATGCAGCACTTTAGACAAATACACGTCTCCTACCCTTGAAGCAGATTAGAAATAATGCAATACATGCTGATGTTTATGGCTACATGCTTAGTGAGCAGAGACATTTTTGAATTTTCATTAATGGTGGATTTTGGAGTTTTTAATGGAACAAAGGAAAAACACTGGAAATCAAAGAAATGCTAATGCCTTCCTGGGAAACTTAGAAAACATGTGGTTTAGAGGCAAATCTGCTCTGGTCGTCATTTTCTCTCTTAATTCCCCCCCCCCCCCCCCCCCGCCCCCCTCNNNCTCCCCCCCCCCCCCCCCCCTTATCTAGGCTTGTTGGCGGGTGGGTTGTTTAAGAGCAACACTTAAGTGAACGCATTATCTTTGTCACTGCTCCTTCCCAAACTGAAGGAACTGGCCTTTGCTGGTGACGGCATAGCTATTTCCACAGCAACCAGGCAGGATGTCACAAATTCAGAAGTGTGATTTTACATGCAGAACAGCAGCAGGAGCAGATGGATATTGGAAACAAAATCCCCACCCCCTCCCTTTGCCTTCTTACACTTCTTCCGAAAGAAATAAAAGCACTTCTCACAACGTCTCTCTTTGCAAATCTTCCAGTGTGCAGCGTGACTCTCATGAATTGTTTCTGCTGTGCAGCTGAAAAGCAGCAAATGCTGGGGTGCAGCGTGGTCACCGTGTTTGTGGCAGCACTGCCTTGACAATGTCAGGGTGCTGGAACGAGGCGTGGAGAGGAACGCTGTGTCTTTTTGTGACTTTGGGACCGATGTAGAGAAAATGAGCTTGCTGGGGAATTTAGGCTCAGATTTAGCCTGGAAGTTGTTTTATTAACTTTGGTAGTGGCCTAATTCTATTAATCCTGAATTTAAGAAAACAAACAAACCCTCACCTGAGGTATTTAGACACATTTGGTAGCCATCTTGCGTAGAAGTTTATCGTAACACCCACCAACCGGGTGGGCAAAAGCCTCAGGAGCATATGCTCAGTCTGTTTTCTCAAAAAAGATAATATTGGAAACAGATGCAGAAAGGGTTTTGCACTTAATAAAATTTGAGGTCAGGGCCTCTGGTTTGAAAAACATGGAGTTGGTTCAGCGTCCCAGTTGAAGGCTCTCTGGGCAGCTTGCAGAAGTCACCGTGGGATGGACACACACCAAATAAAGCTGGGCTGCAGGAGAAAACCAAACAAGCCATTCTTTGTGCTCCCTGTTGAAGCCTGACAAATGCATGGGGCGTGAAGCCAGATGTCCACCGTTTGCTTATCACCGGGTTGTACGAGTCAGGTGGGGGGGAGTTGTAATACCGTGTTGGGACATCCTGTGCTGAAAGCCTTGCGGACTGTAAGGGGAGAGCGGTCTGCCTGTTGTGCAGATGGTTTGGTATTTCCTGGGAGTGATTGCCCCCGCGTGCCCGTGGATGAGCGCTGGGCAGGGGTTCCGGCGAGGGCAGCGGGGACGTGCAGCCCGTGGGGACCCGCACTGCACCAACCAGGCTTCTTGAGCCGATGCCACGGGTGGTGGGAAGTCACGGCTGGAGCTGCAGAGCACCCGGTGGGTGCACAGCCTTCTCATAGCTCCTGCTGCTGTCTCCCTCATGTTCTGCCTCATTTTGGGCTGGAAGCTTGTTTCAGAAGTGACAGAAAAGGTAGGATCAGTTATAGCAACGTCAAACCAATAGGTATTTGTATGGCTTGATCTTGGAGACTTGAAGTGGTCTCCCAGTCTCTCTAAGTGATCTTACAGTTTAACACATTTTCCCTCATCTCCAAGTTACATCTGCTGTCCTGCAGGTTCAGCTCACGTCTTTGTATAGCCTCAGGCCCTGTGGACTTGGCAAGTGGTTGGTGCTCGCTTGCTTTGTAAACATTGTCATACAGACTGGAAGACAGCTGACTTTGTCAAGCTTAAGGCTTTCTCCTTGCTGGTGACCAGTGGTGAGTTGTAGATAACAGATACCGCGTTGCCAGTGTCACTCGGTGCTCAGTGTATTCCTTCCCGAGTTGCATGGCAGCGCTAATGCGTCAGAGAAACACCTGCCTGGTGATGGAAGGAAGGCTGAGCACCGAGGGTGCGGCATCTGTCCCGTTGCTGACCCGCAAGCGCTGGTCCTTTGTCATGGCTACCTCTGACCTTGTGTTTCCTCCTGCCATTGAAGTAACCTTGTCACTTCTTTACAAGCCTGATTGGTCTCGTGGTACTGTAATACAAGTTGTTGGCTTTCAGCAAGTGTGCCAGACCCTTGCAAATGTCAAAGGGATGTGCCTCTGTGGACTTACCATTAAGGAGGAGACGACAGGTAAACAATAGTGATCTTCTGCTTGAGCTGATTCTTGTCGTTTCTGCAAAGTCTTGAGCAGACTCTTGTGTCAAGCTTTCACTTACTAGAAAATATTTTGTGCTTGTGTGTGTTACAGCCACTTAAATGCTGATACAAGAACGAAACAAGACTGGAGAGTCCTGGAGCCCAGATTACTTGCAAAAATCTGGCTGTGGGTCTTTGGAGGCTCCTTGTTGTAGTGGGAATCGTAGACTCTGGTCTAGTGGGTTGAGGCACTCTGAAATTCTGCTCAAGTTTAAAGTTTCAAAGGAGTTAGGTGTCAAATTTGCACTGACTTGAATTTCAGTAGGAGCTGGGTGTCTATTTTTGTCTTGTAGCAGTAGGGTTGCAGACCAAGATCCCCTTGTATTTTTATTTTGTTATTTGACTTTGAAAACACCAGCTGTGATCCTCTCTACTATTATTGGTATGGATCACATGAAATTTTAATTAGCGTGGGTGACGGGAAGGGAAGTTCTGGTAATTGATTTAATACACAAATGCCCCTCTGCTTGCTTTGGTTTATGTGCTGGAAAGATTGTATTAGAAATTTGCTATTACAAGGGATATTAAAATGCGTTTTTAGGATTTTCTTGAAATCAAAAAGTTAAGTGCCTCTAAACTATTCAGATGAAAGGTACTATTGATACTTCACTATTTCAGATAGAAGGAGAAATTATTATTATTATTACTATTATTATCTTAATGGAACCGGTCACTGTCAGTGAAATGTATGCAGTTGGAGGTGACTCAACAAATCCAGGTGCTCTTTGGTTCAGCCAGTTGCAAAGCACAACCCCCTTGACGTGAAAGTTACAGCACACATTTTATTAGAGAGCAATATAAAGCTTTTTCATCTTCTGCATGCGATAGGAATTTGTGGATGTAGCATCCTGCTTGTGAAACGCAGCCTGACGCTAATGTCGCAGCCGTTCCCCGCGCCAGAGAGCCGAAGCAGGAGCGTATCTCTCCTGGCGGTGTCTAGAGAAACTGCTGAAAAGTCAACCGAGTGTAGGTATTAGTGCTCTCAGTAATGTATCATCTGAGGTATATCCAGAACGATCAGACTGCGCTGGGGTCGCTACGGCCGTATGTTGCTGGGTGGTTTTGCCGGTAGCCAATATATTTGCCAGGTTTTACATTCGATGTCCTTAGAGGGGCAGTGCACTGGGTATTAAAGTTTGTCTTCGCGGTTTCTGATAAGGTACTTTCACCATCAAATGTGGAAACTTTTAAGACTCAAAGTGTTGTCAGAGAGCAAAATTGAACTGCTCTAGGAACGGATGTTTCATAGCCGATGTTAAAATGTAATAAAAAACCCCACCGCCGATATTTCTTATCTTTAAACCTGAAACTATTTTGTGTGTGTTGTAAAGGGCTACTGTAGCCGATGTGCCTCGCTTTTGAAGAGGAGTTAGCTTTAACTATTTCCTTCATCTTGTTTGGTGAGTTGTCCTCCTTCAGATTGTGCCCGGTGAGATGCTGCTCAGCTGTCATCTGTAGGAAAAATCCCGAAGCTGAAATGTATTTAACCTGCAGCTGGTTGCAGAAGTTAATCGTCCTGTTCCCTTTCTCCTTCTTCAAAACACTATGGGCTTTTCTTTTATTGTTATGTTCCCACAGAATTCCTTGTAAAGAATGGCTTTTTTTCTTGGAAAAAAGAAAACATCAAAACCTAAAATAACCCCAAGTCCACAGGGCTTTGCCTGAAAGAAATTTGACCTGCTGTAGTCCACATCTGTCTATAAAGCGCCATTAATTAAGCTTCTTGTCTTCCGCAGTGCCCAGAAATTCCCTTTTGGGATCGGGAGATGCGTTGTCTTTGATGCTTTATGAGGTACAGCACCGGTCCTAGAGCGCTTTTTCACTTGGGTGATGCCCTGACAGATAATGTCAGCAGGACTTTGCTTTTGCAGGCTGGTGCTGTAGTCAGGGGGCTGCTCTCTTAAATCAGGACCTGTCAGATAAAGTTTCTATTTCAGGAAATTATCCTTCGCTTCCCTCCTCCCCTTTCCTGGTCCATCTAGTATTCATCTGCAGTCCCACTCCTTTTACTGTCATTTCAGTCTTCCTCCCAGTTAATTGACTTGGGAGATCATGCTAATTTTTCTTGATTGGGGCTGCCACCTTTGCTTTCTCCTAATCTAGCATGCACATATTCTCTGTTCACCTGCCTCTTCAGTTCCTGGGAGTCTGTAGGCAGATTCCTTGCGCTTCAGAGAGGAGAGCGCAGGCACGTGGTAGCAGTTCCTGCAACAAGTGCTTGTGTCTCTGTGGACTGACTTTCTCCTGAAGGCCAGATTTTATTTCTCGGTACAGACATTACTGTCAGCAGTAGGACTTACTCTGGCTACCTTTTGGTCTTTCCTTCTCCCTCTGTCTCTCATGTACTTAATTTCTGGTTTTCTTCTCTGCATTCTTTTCTTTTATACTTCTTAAAAAAAAAAACAACAGTGAAAGATTAAAAAAACCCTCCAAACTCTTCAGGTAACTCCATAAGAAACACGGCAACCCTGATATTAATACCTGTTCTATCTGGGATAGGCTGTTAGTGCTAGAAATGATCTTTATTCTCCCCCAGTATTTTACAGATGAGCACTGAAAAGCGTCTTTATTCAGTTTGACTGTTGCTATTATGTGGCGAGGCATTCAATAAAAGTTGTGATTTATGAGATGTGTGTGGCCGTTGTTGTTTTTTGCTCTGTCATCTATCAGGGAGAGAAAAGCCAGGCCTGATAATTCTTGGCACATAGGTTTTTCAGTTAAGAATGTCAGCTGTCAGGTTGTCAAGAGAAGTTATTTCTCTGGGTTTTTTTTTTTAAATAGGCAGAGATCCTGCTTCTTACTGTGCTACGTTGATAAGGGAGCGCTTTCTGTATTCCTGAAAAAGTGTGTCCCATGGTAAGGCCCTTAGTGTATGCCCACTTAAACTTCCAATGCTTTGTGTTTTCAATGTGTGACAGCACTTGATTGCTTAATATAAAAATGCATTCAGTTTCTTTTTTGCAGCTTTTATGTGGGTTTTTTTTTTTCCTTTCTCTCTTACTGAATGGAATGCCTTTTTCTCTACCCCCCCCTTCTCTGTGACTAGGTATTTTAAAAGTTCTCTTTTGCAAAATATGTGCACATTAGATAATCTGCTGTTGCATAAAATCTCTTTCATATTTTGGGGGCTTCCTGCATGCATAAAGTAGACATAATTGAAGACAGAGGCTGTTTGTCATAAATGTGAATATAAGGATGGGGGATGGATGGAGGGGAAGAGTTATGTTAAATGCCAGGGTGATGGGTTTTTTTTTCCTTATTAGTTATTTGCAGAAATGTATCAAAAAGTCATTTTGATGCAATGTACAATAGTATCACAAACTTGTGCTTTGCATCCTAAGTGCCTGGTTAGAGCACAGTTAGAAGCTGAAATCATTCCTCGATTAGTCCCTGGAGTCCTATATAAGTCTTTAACTCTCAGCATGTGGTCTGTGATTTAACAATGGATGAAGGATTGCTGAACTTGAGCTGAATGTATAACCTGAAATTTTCGAACCTGCAACCCCTTTGCTTTCTCCTCTCCTTCCTGGAGAAGATCCATCAAAACCTTGCCACAGCTGCCAGCGTATTTGCCTTCAGGGCAGAACTTTGGAGCTGGAAAGACTGGCAGACCGCGGTTCATAAAAATGGATAGCAAATCACTATCAAAAAGAGGCAAGAAAGGTGTCTGGCTGCCGTACAGTTCTTGGGCGTTGCATTAGAGCTGTAAGTTCTCTTGGAGGACGGGAGGGAATGGGTCCTGACTTACCGCTAGCTTCATGTGGCTATGGGTGCAGCTTGTGATGACCTCCTTGTTTTGATGATGTTAGCCTTCATGTAAAAGGAAAACATTTCCCATGCATTAATTCAGCCTGGACAGCTCATTTACATGCTTTATTATCACTTTAAAGATACGAGGCTGAAGAGGGGGGCTGTAAACCTCTATGAAACATTTTTTTTCTTAGCCTGTATGGACTATTTTGTCGTATGGAGCCATGCGTGTGGCTTATAGATGCTCATGTGCTTCACAGGTTATTTCTTACAAACATTGGAGTGGTCTTTAGGCCTGTGTCCACCTATGCAAGTCAAGGCATTGTGCTTCTAGTCGTATGTTAAAATTTCCAGCATGGTTGCAGACCTTGTGGTTCCGAGGGAGGAGTGAAATCTCCCACCACCCTGCAGATAGCCAGGCGGTGGCGTTCAGTGTGCGCGCAGTTCGGGACTTCAAGCTGAGGCAGGTTTCTCCAGTGCCAACAGCACATCTGCCGCTCGACAGGTGACCTGCTGGCAAGGGTGTTGCTGCTCTCCTCCCGGTACTGTATCCTCTGAATATCTGTTCTCCTGTGATAGAGTTTAAGCTCAAATTGCAGGAGCTAGCTTTAGAGGTCTTCAGATCAACCCCATGTGTCAGGCGGGAGGCAGATGTTAATGGTGTTCCGATTTGGCTGGAGTCAGACTATGCAAGTGGCTGTTCATGGGAAATTGTCCCAGCTTTTCATGTCCTGCCAGACCTGGAAATCCAGTCATCTCAGTCACTTGGCCTTTTTATGTGAGATTTTTGGCAGTGTTGTGATGATCTAGGTACTTTCAAGTCTGTAAGTGTATTGAACTGTGATAGTCTTTGATACTGGTGGAGTTCTTGTTCGGGGAAAGGTGGGGAAGGAGTGTATTTCCAGCCATTTGCTTATTGTCAGTATCATAATTCTTATTAGAGACCTGTTGGTATCACAGATCGGGTGAGAATGAGTCCCTTCACCGTCGCAGCTGTTGCTCTGGCAGCCAGTAAGGCACCTATGCGGCGCAGCACTGTGCGTCTGAGCCTTGCGGGGACGGAAGAAACCAGCAGCCCCTCTTCTTTATCCTTCGGTAGGTAGGAGGCTAAGCTAGTGACCGAAATGCAACAATTCAGTGATTTCTTTGAGCTCTGCAGGTCTTGCAGCCCTAGGGAGAAAAAGAAATGACAGAACTGTCAACATGACAACAATTTTCTTTTAATCCACTATCTGTGCCAAATTTTGTGAGTGCTGGAACAAGGGGAGCCTCACGTTTGAGAACAGAGAGAGGCGCAGTGCAAAAATACCTGTGGTTTTGATGTCATGCTTTGCGGGGAGTTCATTTTTGCTGATCTTACTGGAGAACAGGCGAGCGTGTCTCTGAGGTGAGACCCCCTGGGGTCGGGCAGGCTCGGAGCTGGAGGCATTGCCCGGTGAGGTGATCAGATCGTTTGCACGCGTGGCCGAGAGGGAGCAGGGAGTCTTTGTGAGCTCTGGTGCGGTTTGCTGGCTCTTTGCCTCCTGCCCCAGAGCCTCCGCTTCCATGTCATGCGTTTCTTTTCCCCATATCTTCACTTTGGACAGGGAGCTGTGATGGGGCCGTCCTGCGGGGATCAATTGTGCTATGGTGGCCACCTAGTTAGTAGCACAGAGCTTGGCAGCGTGCCTTGCTGGAGGGCTGAGAGCGAGCCTGAGCTTAGTTACGTGTGCCTGGAGTCGGGCCGGGCTCAGTTCCCTCTCGCTTTTGCGAGCCCCCTGAGCCGCTGTGGGGTGTTGGCGTGCTGTAAATCTCATCCCGGTGGTGGTGCGCAGTCCTGATTGTCCTGGCACAGCCTCACGTGGGAGGTGAGAAACGAGCAGGAGAGTTGGCCTGTTCTGGTGAACAAAAGCCCGCCTGAACCCATCAAGGTCTTGCTTAGAGATGGTCTCGTTAAAGGCTGGGTGCTGAGTCACGCTGTGTGTTCTGCCATCCAAATGCCAATGTATAAACACATCCGTTTTCGCAGAATCTCTTGCCAAGTACTTGGGTTTACAATGTTAACAGCTTTAAATAAATTCTTCCTGGAGATAACTGATTTATTAGGCTCCTACCCTTCTGAAGGCAAAGCTAGTCACAATTAACAAACAAAGCAGCATGAGGCGGTTATCATTCTGGGTAATAAATCTTTCTCTCAGTCTTGGGTACCATTGCTAATGGGCTTTGAAAGTAAAACTATACGTCAGTCAACGTGTACCTTCAGCCTGGGTAGGCAGCACGTGCGCAGACGATGTGTGCACGTGTAATGTAATAGCCATTAATGTGGCACACTAATGATTGCCATTTGCATACCCAGGCGTGTGTTGGAGGTAGATGATGGGTGCTGTGTTTGGCAAGAGGCAGCTGTGCGGTACAGCCCCTCGCAGCCGTGCCGAAGTCCTTCCTTGCTCCGGAGCTGGTGTCGGCGGGCGCGCTGGCGGCGCGCTGGGCTGCGCTGCGCGTAGGAGTGGTTTCACGTTGTGCCTGCACGCCTTGGTCTCGGCAGGACTTACGGGTGTAGAAACCAGTGATCTGTTTGCTTCAGCGGTGGTAGTAGAAGGGCGGCGGGTCGTTCGTTTCCTTACTCTAACGATCGGAAGAAGTAGGTTAGCTCCAGGGTTCAATGTGCTGCGGACAAATGAGCCATTTTGATTCTGCCGCTGTCATACGGCAACAGCTACATAAAGTTTGAGGCAGATCAAGCTGTCCCTCATTTTTCTTTGGTTTTCCTTGGCAGCAGCTGGAGTTGGATCCTACTTACTTACTCCTGTAAAAGGACTACTTTTTGCATCTCGTTCTTCCGAGGCTTTGGGACGTTGCTGGCTGTGGGGTCCATCTGTATGGAGGAGGTCTGGGTCCTGCCGAGGGGGAGCAGCAGGAGCCGCTGAACCTACGGGAATGAAAGCCCTTTGCAGGCAGAGTTTGCTTTGGTGCCAGATGAGGCTGTTTAAGCACACTGGTGATACTGTGTTTGCCACCAGATGAGGTGTGGTTGGCACCCGAAAGCGTTAGGAGTGTTGCAGGGTGGTCTTAGGAAAGCGTGTCTGACTGGTACTGCAAGAGCTGGAGCCTCGCTCGTGCTCCTGGGTAGTTCGCACACCGGCGCTCGGGCTCCCGGCCCTGCTGCGCGGGGCGG
>VZTL01073113.1:338-11618 GCA_013400535.1 Scopus umbretta | reverse complement strand
CCAACAAGGGATGGAGTTCCTTCCTGGCTCCTTTTTTGTCTACTCTGAATTTTTTTTGCTTTAAAAACAAAGAAAAAATACCTGCTGTAGAATGTATCTCAAATGCTTTCTTATATCCACAATTTATGGTAATGAAAAATTTGCACTTGAGGGATATTTTCTGCATTCTTTTCAGGTTGGTGACTCAAAATTTCAGCTTGGAGGATTACGTTGGTTTGGGATAAACTGCTACCTTGTTGCAAGCTTAGAATTATGTTAGCTTTGATGAGAGAGTTTGCTGCTTTGTGGAAAGGCAGTTATGTCTTCTTCAAAGTATAGTAACAAATTTATACCATGCAATAAGACCATAGCTAACCTTTTGTAAATAGAGATTAATCTCTTCAGTAAAACGTGTTGTTTTCCAGGATCTACCTCTGAGCCTGGAAACAGAAACAGATCTGAAGTCTTCTACACATTAAATGGCTCATCAGTTGACTCTCAGCCTCAAACAAAAACAAAACCCCCATGGTATATTGATGAAGGTAAAGAAAGATGATAGTCTTTCATGTAGACACACACTTCACTTGGAGAGAAAATAATAATAAAAAAACCCTAACCAACCAAACAAAAAAAACCTAGTGTATTGATGTTCTTCAAATAAAACAAGTATGAGTTTAAATTTAAAACAGTTGGAATATGTTGTCTTAGTAGAAGACATGCTGCATCATAAAGCATCTTGGAACCCCCATGAAAATAAACTCTGTCTTAACTGACAGACCTGTTCTTTTATTCTGCATGTAGGAGATGACATTCTTGGCAACCTATCCACAGCTTGTATGTCTTGCAAGCAAAATGAAAGCCGAGTCTTGGAAGGAAGATATGAAGATATTCCTTGTAGCCAAGTATATAGAGTAATTTTATTTTGCCTGTCTTTTTGTAGCTAATGTTACAGTTTTAAGGGAACTGTAATATTCTGCCATGCCAGCTAATCAGTCTGGAAGTAGGGGGGGGAAAATAATCTGACTAAGCATACATGTTTTTTCAGTACTTTTTAAAGTTACTTCTGTAAAATGTCTCTCTGAATTCGTATAAGTATGGGTGCATATACCCAAAGGATCAGTATATCTTGATTTGCTTCCAGATCTAATTATTTTTTTTATTAACTTTTTTTTCCACCCCTTGGTCAACTTTTCTGAAGTATGGCTGGCTGACTTAGTGACTGAAGGGGTAAATACTAAACTAGTAATGTGAAGTTACAATGGAAACATATAGAAGTAGTAGCTCCTGAATTCCATGAACCATAAAAGAAGATGGGTTAAAATTGTTCTTGGTTGCCTAACAGATGTTGTTCCAACATCTTGGAACTATGTTTAAAAATTAGTTTACTATAATATTTAAAATAAACAGGGTAAATACCCTATCTAGAAAGGACTATGGAAGTAAAGGATTAAATAATATTTTTTTTTTTTTAATTTTTGGACATTAACTTAGTTAATAAAACAGCATGGGGAGAAGAGGTGATGAAGAAGAAGCTGGCTTTTGCCTTGTGTATTAGACACCATGTAGAGAGATGATAGAAGATACAGAACACTTGTTACTACATCTAGTTGTGATCTCATTCATCAAGCACTGCATTAGTCATGACTTATTTAAATCCTTTATTCTTTATAGACACTGATAGATTCCTTGTGTTAGAACCAAAGTATATTGTGATAGAGCCAGGGGAATAAACACTCTTCCATTTTCAAATCATGTCTGCAAGCAATTACTCATCTCTGTATAAACTGTGAATCAAATCTGTTCCTCAGTCACACTGACCAATGAGTTCTTCCTAGGTTTGCCCATTACAGTCATAATCCTTGGGGCTGTTAACTTGCATTCAAAGAAAAATTCCAGTGTGGGGGTAAAAAAAAATAAATGTTTTCAGTCTAAACCTTCCTGTAGTTTCTGGCTAACATCTCCTTTCTCTGTGCTTTTCGTTTCCTTTGGTTGTGGTAAAAGTGGTAGGGCGACAGCAGGGTCTCTTCAGCCAGTTCTGTCTCTCCAGTGTTGCCAAGTGAGAAATGTCTTCCTCGGTGTCCCCAGCTGTTAGTGCTTTCCATACGAGACACCCATTAAATCAGATGTGGTGGCAGATACATGTTTGATAGCTAAGTCTTTCCTTTTGTAAGAAGGGGGGAAAACCCCCAACATTTACTAACATCTTTGTTTTGATTTTAACAGTTGCTGAAGACCCTGCGAAATCACTTACCGATTCATCTCCTGGATTTGGGCATTCTTCACCACCACTGCAGCCACCTTTAACAAACTCTGTGTCTACAGAAAACAGATTTCACTCCCTCCCCTTTAGCTTGTCAAAAACATCAAGTACTAATGGTACTATTGGACACAGTCCTCTCTCTTTATCCGTTCAGTCAGTCATTGGTGATGTAAATACTACGGCTAGCCAGGAGAGTCCATCAACAGCAGGCCCTGTCGGGAACTCACATGGTCTTGAAGCAGGTTCCTTGGCTGAAGTTAAAGAAAATCCTCCTTTCTATGGAGTAATCCGCTGGATTGGCCAGCCCCCTGGAGTAAATGAAGTATTAGCTGGATTGGAACTGGTAAATATAAGTTGTCCTTAGTATTAATTATATGTTGCTGGTTTCGTTTCTGAGAGTTGGTGCCTGTATACTTGCAAAAGCAGTCAGTCTGGAGGAATTTGTCCAAACAGGTTGCCACATGATCTCCTTATAACATAGCTAAATTCTTAGATGAGCTCTGACTTTTGTGGCTGCCCTAGACCTGACTCTGTTAATAGGCTCTGAGATGTCTTTGTGTCACAGTGGGTAATTGAATTTGTAGGACTGGTCACTCACTGTAAAGGCGTGCCCTTTGCTTAGATCGTGGAGATTTTATTTGAAAAAAGCCGACCATATTTAAAGGTACTTTGAAGTGCAGATTTACATAAAATGCCCTGGCTAGAAGAGTCTTTACTGAATATCAGGTTTTTTGTTTGTTTTTTGCATACCAGCAAAAACAGGCGGCATTGGTGTTTTGACCATCAGAGTCATAACACTGGTTTTGATAATCAACGGTAGTGATATTGTTGATTTGACAGCCATGTGCTTTATGTGTTCCAGTGGGCCCTTTGTAAATTCACAGTTGCTGCAAACATGAATTGCTGTTATGTACTGATATTTACTTTGTGGCAGCTGCTGCCAAAGTTGTGATTGGCTATCAGTTAATGTGTACGCAATTAGGGAGAAGGGGTTCTTTATTTTGGGATAATGTTCAATAAAATTTCAGATAAAGCAGTATACAATTATGTAAAACAACAAACATCTTTAGCAAAGTGGGTGAGAATGTGACTGGAATTTCAGTGGTTACGAAAAATCCTGATGCTTGTGGGTTTTTTGGGTGAAGCTCAAGCTATAGTTTGCCACAGGTGTTCTGAGACTGCATCTTAGGATGCCTTGTGTTAAACTGGGGTCTTGGACTTGTCTGTCATGCATTTCTGCAGTAAAACCTAGCAGCTGTTAATAAGCAGACAATATACCTTAAATCATGTTCTCAAAGACAAATTATGATAACTTGTTATTTTCCATACCTAATTTGTGTTGTATTTCCTTGATGTACATTTTGTGTGTTCTGAAGGAGGTATTTTTCTTGTGCGGGCCAGAGTCACACTGGAAATATTCATGCTACCCAATGCTTTGTGATTTTAGTTGAGTTTTAAAAGGTGCTTGGTAGTGCATGTGTGCTCTTTCTAACTACAGAAGGAATCTGGAGTGACTAGCTAGCTTAGTTAAGTTCCTAATATTGATGAGGTTTAATTCTTGCTCTCCTCTCCCACCTCCCCCAAGCTGCTTCTGATGGAATTTTTGTTTTATTTTGGATGAAGTGAAAGTTTAAGCATGAAGAAAAAAAGTGTGACTCTTAATTCCCTCAATAAATCTAGTTAAAGAACACCTCAGCTGAAGCTTCGTATACTAAAATGCAGGGACATCGTGTATCAAGCTTCAGAGTATCTGAAGGGTGACTTATGGGTAGATATTTTATCAAATGTCTTTCTGCAGAATTCTAGAAATAAGAAATATAGTGAATTCTCACTTGAATTTTCAGGAAGATGAATGTGCAGGTTGTACAGATGGAACATTTAAAGGAACTCGATACTTCACTTGTGCTCCCAAGAAAGCTCTTTTTGTTAAACTTAAAAGCTGCAGGCCAGATTCCAGGTTTGCCTCACTACAGCCTGTCTCCAACCAGATTGAACGCTGCAACTCTCTAGGTACTGAGCTTCTGCTATTACTTATTTATCGGCTGGGAAATGACCTAGGTTTTGGTTTCATTTATTCCTGCAGTATGTTCTTTGTATTGAACACTTGAAAATCTGTACAGGTATTACTTAAATGGGATTAATGAGTAGAAGATCAGACTGTACAGAATGTAATGCTTCTATGAATTACTTTTTTATGCTTTAAAACAAGAAAATGTTCATCAATTTAAAGAAATTTCATAAAATCAAGGGATTTTTTGTTATGCTGTACATTTTTTACTTTAGAAGTTGTAAAGCAATCTTGCTGAAAATGGTATTTGCAACTCCAGCAATATGTGATTGCATTACCAGAAATATAAGCAGTTACTTTTCTATAAAGTCAAATTATTATTTTTTTTCTAAATATTGACATAGAAAAGCATGTCTTTTCATGGTGGAAGTTAGTGGTGAAAAACTCAATTTTTTTTTTTTTCCTAACTTCAAATATTTTAGATTTCTTGGGTCATGTTGTATTGTCTGGGACAACAGCAAAGAAAAAAAAGTGTCTGATACTTGTAAGGTAGTGTGAACAGGGCTTTTATAATGAGAAAAGAACTTCATTCCTACTGGATAAAATTAATTCAATGCTGCAGGCTTTCTGAAACATTTTAATGTGCATTATCAGTGGAATGTAAGGCCTTGTTCACTCTCTGGAAGACAGTGAGTCTCAGCTATAATAAAATGCTGTTCTAGTCCAGAGAAAGTATGCTTATACTAAGGCAGCAACTTCGCTGTAAAACATTAATAGGAAAATCTCAAGGGGGATAAAATTTGAGGCTTTAAAGTGTCTTTTGAAAAAAAAAATTTCAGCCTTTGGAGGTTACTTAAGTGAAGTGGTAGAAGAAAACACTCCTCCAAAAATGGAAAAAGAAGGTTTAGAGACAATGATTGGAAAGAAGAAAGGTATCCAGGGTCATTACAACTCCTGTTACTTAGACTCCACCTTATTCTGGTAAGTTCATAATTTGTATAGTGGCATCCCATGCTAGAACTGCAGAAGACGTGATCTTTGTTGTAATGACTGTCTGTCGGTATTACTGTGTAGTTTACAAAGTCATGCACTGCAATCTTTGACACGTTACTATGCTCTTTCAATTTGAACAAGTTCTGCAGCATTTGCTGCAGAACATGAAGTGCTAATCATGTCCAAATTTTATGGGTTCTTATGTATCTCTACTCTTCTTGATTGTAAATGGTTGAAGGATGAAAGAGTACACAGGTTGGGGGGTGGAGGGAGGGAAATACTTCTTAGAACTTAGTTGCAAAATTCTGCCTTGTCACCTGGTTTTGTACTCTGTTGCAGAAAGGATTCTGTGTTCAAGTGGACTTTTGCTATTTAGTATAGCTGTGTTGTCCTCTTACCTGTTTTTGAGTTTGTTTAGTTCTTTAATTCTTCCTGTGGCTTTGCTTGGTTTGTCTTATGTTGCTCAGGCATCTGATTGGTTGTATCTTTCAGAATCAAAACAACCTTCCTTTTCTTTTTTTCTTTGTAGCCTGTTTTCCTTTAGCTCTGTTTTGGACACAGTGTTACTCAGACCTAAAGAAAAGAATGATGTTGAGTATTACAGTGAGACTCAAGAGCTGTTGCGGACAGAGATTGTGAATCCTCTGAGAATGTAAGTAAAGAAACAAACTGGTCTCTGGTCTAATACAAATTTCATACTAGATCCTGTTGTGTATGCATCCTTATTGCAGACCTGAAAAGTTTGGCTAGCTGCTGCTGCCAGTCTGTTCTTTTTTTTTTTTTTTTCTTTTCAGTATTTTTACTTGTTTTCATGGTAAATTTAATTAGTGCTACCTGGAAATAATTATTCATTGTTTGGCGGTAAAATATTTTCACTCATCTTTATTTGGAAATGTGATCAGCATAAAGCTATTACAAAATATCTATAGGAATGAATACAAAAGCATTGATAAATACAAGTTATGTTTGTTCACAGCATTTGTATTTACATGTTTTTAATGCTGCTGTTCGTGACAAGAAAAGTATTTGGGTTATCTTACATGGAGTTTCACAATTTGATAGATTTGGTGGGGCATTAATTTTTAGATGTGGTCTGCAAGTGGTCAAAACGTTTCTATTAAAAGGACTTAACATGAGCTTTGTAATTCCTTAGGCACAATGAACAAAGGCAATATGGTAAAATCTGCATGAAAAGTTACTTTTCTTTAGCTTATTTTTTTTTTAAACATGCTAATCATACAGTTGTAATAAAATGACAGCTTCTATACCCTTGTTCTTGTAAGGGTGTGTGTACTTTGCCTCCTGTGTTCCAGGGTTCTGTGGCATTGGTCGTAGGATACACACCAAGTAGCAGAAATCTCAAATGGCTGAGAAGACTGAAAGTCTTACTTCTCTTACCTTTGTACCATGCTTAAAACTTTCTTTGCAGTTTTTGTAAAGTTTTAGAGGAAAAGGCTGAATGCTCAAAACATCAGCTTCTTAGGTCAGCAGTACAGTTCCGTATGTCTTTCTCAAATACTGGATTTTTTTTTTATTAACAACTCCCACAGTGCTGTTATTATGTGACATTCTGAAAATGATGTACTAAGTGGTGCAAATTAGAGTGAAAACAGATCAAAAGTAATTGACTGACAAATCACAAAACAGTTATCCTGCTAAGTTAATGCTTAAAAAGAGCTCTTGAAGGTTATGCAAGAACATTGAGTACACCACTAAATTTATACTGCATTAAGAAATCTTGAAGTCAGATTGAATATAAGGAGTCAATACATAGTTTTGAAGAAATACTGTATGCAGTTAAAGAAGGATCTGAGAGCCTGTATTTCAGCATTTAAGAATTTTTTTTTTCTGCTTCTCTGACTTGATCACAAACTAATAACTTATTAAACACATTTATCTTAGATATGGATATGTATGTGCTACAAAAATAATGAAACTGAGGAAAATACTTGAAAAAGTTGAGGCGGCATCAGGATTCACTTCAGAGGAAAAAGGTAACTGCGGGAGGTTTTCTTTTCTTTGAGATTTGTAGAATCATAATATGAAGAAACTGTAATACCTTGCTATATTATTATACCAGAACAAGATCTATAAATATTTCTCTGTAGCAGTAGCATCTCCACCACAGATTTGAGTGACTGTTGGGTGGTAAAAAGGTCTTTCCTGCTTCCTTGGGTCTGTAAGGAACCCTAGCTGAACAGTTTCTGCCCTAACAGTCTTTCACTGACTGGATTTCTTTTCTTGCCTTCCTGTGCCTGTGTAACCCCTTTCTAGCAGTTAGGGGAGAGCTAAGGCTCTTCCTCAGAAATGAAGACTCTGATAAGGCTGGGGTCTTTGTCCTCTTTCAAAATGTCACTTTGGTCCCTGAGGAATAATGTTTCCACTAAAACATTTCCTTGTCACAATGGTTATGTAATATTTTAAGAAATAAAATGTGTAAATCATATTAGAAAAATCAATTCCCAACCTTTTGACCTTCTACTGCATATAATGATTAAGTAGCATTGTATTATGTAGCCATTTCATTTTTGTTTGGGAGAACACTCCTGTCTTTTTAAATGCTAAATGCTAAAAACCATTATTTATTGCATTTAGTGGCAGGAAGAGAAATATACCAGAAAACTCTCAGTGGTGGGACAGAATAGACCTCTGGGAAGCTAGCGTTGGCTGCTGTCTTGATTAGAGAACTCTATCTTTAGTTTAGATGAACTTTGTATACTGTGTGGGTTTTATGTAAGTGTCACTGTCGCTACTCCTCGCTGCTTCTCTGCAGTTTCACTGTTTTCTTTTGAAAGCTTTTGTTTCTCCTGAAAACATTGTGTGGCATCAAATGATTTCTCTGAAATACAGAGCATCTTTTTGATCTTTACTGGAAAGCTTTGTTACCCCATTGACCCTGTGTCTTTTATTAGGGCCCTTTGACACCAAAAGAGTAAATAGAGGTCTGTGTCATGAAAATGTTTATGGTTTGTCATAATCTTATTGTGTTAATAAAGCTGTAAAGTGAACCTTTACTTTTTTCCTATTAAAATTTTGAAACCTTTTATTTAAAATCAGCGCTGAATAATGTATCTGGTTTTGCATACTAACAAGACTTTTTTTTCCCTCCCCCTCCCCCCTCAGATCCAGAAGAATTTTTGAATATTTTATTTCACCATATTCTAAGAGTTGAGCCACTGTTGAAAATAAGGTGAATCTTTTTTCTTTGTTGAACTCATCTATTTGTAGAGGCTGATGAGGAGAGAGTATCTGCTGCCTTTCAATTCGAGATAGCTCTTGGACTTTTTTTGACTTGCGATTCATATTTCTAAGATATCATAAGATTCAATATAATAGAGTTTTATTGACAGATTTGATGCGATTTCATACCTTTTTTGGTAGGTAGATTTTCCCCCACAGGTCTCTTGTTGCAAAAGCTTATGAACACAGTTTCATGAGAACTGAACAAAGATTCCCCTGTCCTAGTGCTGACTACTTGAGAGCCTTACTGTCTTCCTGTTAGTTATGCTTCAGAAGGGCTGCTGTGAGAGGACCCTGCAGCACTTGTTATTGTGGCAGACAGCTTATAGCTACTTATTTCTGGGGCAAGCTGCAGAGGTTGCTGAATCCGTGTTTAATCCATGGAAACTGATTTGCGTTTCTTCTTTAAGGCTAATGCAAATACTTCAGTGGTTTGCCTTGATCAAGTTTGGCTTTTCTTGCTTTATAAAAATAACAAATACTGGCAATTATGTATGCCTTCATTCTTGACTGTAGCACTACAAGGATTCAGCTGTCATAACTGAGTTTAACAGAAGTACGGATTATTGCCCGCTGCTGTCATTCTGCTGGCTGGCATCTGATGTTCTCAGGTTCCGTGCTGCATTCTGACAGCAGCAGCGTCGCAAGGCATTTGCAACTGTAGTTTTTCAGTTCTTTTCTCACTGCAGGAATTGTATTAGTTTATATGCTGCTTTAGTTCAGTGGTGTGTGAGGTGTGCAAGTGCCCGGTATCTGTTGCACTGTGCAGAGATACGTGTGCTAGGACACCATTACTGGAGCATCTGTGTGTAGCATGCTGTAGTTCACTGCATAGATGCCATCTGAGTATACTGAGGCTGTCTTTTGTAGTAGTTCTGTAGGGAGATTTTGAAAAAGTTTGAAGGGATGAGAGATCAAGGCATATCATGAATTTGGAACTCTGTTCCTGCTTCTGCACAGACAAAGGTCTACGTTGGTAGTCTAGTTAGTTGTCGTGTTTTGGTTTTTTGTTTTTAACCTAGTAACTCCAAGCACGTATTGCATCTATATAGAAAAGTGTTTAGAGAATAGCATGCCCTCTTAAGACCCTCACAGTTGTTCTTACTGTCTCTCTTCAATTCTAGGTAATACAACATGCTGAGAAACCCCTGTAGCTAATGTATTATTCTGGTGAAACAGCTGGTGTACAATACTGTAATTATAATAATAGTATTTATAATTATAATTAGAATAATAGATCTCATGTGAGAATGTATTTCTAGTTTTTAGTAGTTCACAGGTGTGCTGCTGTGGCAGAAATCACAGCTGAAAGGAGTAAAGTAAAAGCAAGGGAAGATGCCTCTTATTCCACTTGTACATTTCTGCACTGTCTTCCACATTTCTTTAATCCCTCTTTTATAAAGCTTGGCCTTCAAGGTTTTTGACATGTCTGTGCCATACAGAGGAGAACAGAACTTACGTTCCACAATTCAGGTTTTAGCACTGAAGTTGGTGTGTTTCGTGCACATACCTTAGCTCTCTAAAAATTATTCAGAAATCTCCTTTCTTCCTGGAAAGAAGGCTTAAAATTAATAATAGTAACTTTGAGCATCATACTCTTAGAATCCTCGCAATACCCGAGTACTCGAAAAAGCAGCATTGTCTTAAATACTGGCTGGGATGGGAGGAGGTTACTGTGTTTAGCAAATCTGATGAAAGTTCCCAGGAATTTCATCCCAGGAACTTTCACACTGGGATGAAACAGCTCCTACGTAACTCTTCTTTTGCTGTTGGAGGCCAGTTACTCCTATATGCTTTTTCTCCATGATAGCAAAATCCATTTCTTCAATGTGAGCACAGTCTTCTATATCCTTTCTTATGTCCTTCCAGAGTAGGTTGAAGTACTCGTCTGAAGGTCTCTTCCCAAATATCTCAGATTTTTGTTTATGTAATAGAAATATTACCTGAGAACATCAGTACTTAATTTTGACTTTGTTTTGAAACATTTGACCTTAAAACTTACTTAAATGGGTAGCTTAATGCTCTGTCCTTCTCCATATCCCTGCAAAACAGTGTTGTGGTTTTGTGGTTCTTGTTTTCGTGTTTTTTTGGGGGGGTTGGTTTGTGGTGTTTGTTTGGTGGGGTTTTTTGCCTTTTTTTTTTTGCGGGGATGAAGATGTTTATCCATACCACTTACCCACTTACTATGGCTAGCACTGGCAGCTAATGTGGTAGCCTACCTTCTTACTCTTTGCCTAGGTGTGGAAGGCTTCTTAACACTTAGAGGTGGACAGCCCTTAAATTGGGATTACCCTTTTGGAGAGTTGTCTGTTAACTGTATAGCAAGTCTACCAACACTAGCTGTCTGTGTGAGACTTCTACTGTAGGAAGCAGTGTAAATACCTCCCTAATTAAAAGGAAATATTTAATTAAACCCAGTCTTTTTTTTTTTTTAACTCCTTAGTTGGAATATCATACTGAAGCAAATTGTTGTTGTTCCTTTTAATGTTTATTTACTGAAACTCTTACTTGTCTTTCCAATGAAAGCTGCTCTAGTATTTTGGAGTTTTCGATGCATATGCTTAGGAAGTATTTCTCAGTTGGTAGTTCAGTATGCATAGGCATATGTTTTTAAAACATACTTGGAAACTTACACTGCTTTTGTTTCTTAAGTAAGTGTGGACTGATTTTAGAAAAACTTAATACTTGCTTTCCTATCATCTAAGGCATTTTGTTGTTGTTGCTGGCTTTTTTTTTTCTGGTAGATGTTGTTTTCCTAGTAGAATACAGTCATTGTCAGAGCTTCAGAATCTTTTTTTTT
>VZTL01073096.1:30317-42555 GCA_013400535.1 Scopus umbretta | reverse complement strand
TGGAGAGGGAGGTGCTGAGCTCTTCTCCCTGGTATCCAGTGACAGGATGTGTGGGAATGGTTCAAAGCTGCTCCAGAGGAGGTTTAGACTGGACATTAGGAAGCATTTCTTTACTAAGAAGGTGGTCAAACACTGGAGCAGGCTTCCTAGAGAGGTGGTCGATGTCCCAAGCCTGTCAGTGTTTAAGAGGCATTTGCACAATGCCCTTAATAACATGCTTTAACTTTTGGTCAGTCCTGGCATGGTCAAGTGGTGGGACTAGATGATCCTTGTGGGTCCTTTCCAATTGAAATAGTTAGTCTATTCTATTCAGTATCACCCAGTAGCTCTCTTTATGGACAGAACTTCTGTGTTATTTTCCATGTATGATTACTCTTCTTGGTCTAGAATCATGATGCCTTTTGTCTGCTCTTCTACCTATCTAATATCTGCAAAGTAGAAATTTTAAAAATGAAAAGAACAAATAAATACCTCAGTTAATATCTTCTGAAGTTCTCATGAAGTAGGACTGAAGCAAGAGCAACTTGCAGCAAGCTCCGTATCATCTGAAGGCAGCTGTCTTCCTATTTAAATGCAAAGAGCGGAAAGAGAAAGGAAAAATTTTCATGAGTATGGGGAAAGAACAAGATATATTCCTGATCTGCCCTCCTGACTACTTTAAATGACAACATCTTACAAGTGATGGTCCAAAATCCACTGAGATTAAAATTGTGGAACACAAATGAAACACTGGACACCCCACATCTGTTTGGACTGCAAATGTTCATGACAGCACAGTTTATAGTAAATAAGAAATAAGTATTAGCCCAAAATCTATGTGAAAAATAATAAAAAATATTTCTGTTGCAATGTTAAAATTCCATCTAGTATTAGAATGCATTCGTATAATGAACAATGATTTCAATTATGGGGTTTCATGTATCTTTAGAAAAAGTAAGTCTTTCTCTCAGTCAAGTAATTATCTTAACAGTTCAAGAACGCTGATGTCCCATTCCTCACCAAAAACTGCCAACCTCCTTTTCGTTTGGATTTTGAAAGTCAATGACTGATGGCTTAGTCCTAGAAAAGTAACTAAGCCAACATATTTAGCTACCACACTGAGTATGAGTCTACTCATACCAGCACTTGACTAACTAGAAATACTTGTAAACGTAGGCCATGAAAAAAACAATGGAAAAAGGTACGTAAATTGTGGTTTGAATATTCTGCCATTAAAAGATGTCACTTTTTTTTAGAGCAAAAAATTAGAATTTTGACAAAAATTCACAATCCACAAGATTTCAAGAACACCTGCTTATTCCTCAAAGTACAAGACAACACAATGGTGGAGAAAACAATGATTATCACGTATCAGTTTAAATAATTCATCTAACTAAAAGAGACATAGAAGCCATTTGTTCCTATCTGTATCAACTTCTCTAACTTACTCAGATAATTTTCAAGTCTGTGACATGTTCAAAGAGTGTGATAAGGATGTGTTAAGCAAAGGGGATACAGGGCAAAAGAAGGATATTCTAGCTTCTACGGAAAACAGAGTTTATCTTAGAAATAAAGTGCTACAGAAGAATTTTACAGTTAATAAGAAATCTTAGCTTTATTTTAATTCTCCATGTTAGATTTTCTCTGATGATTTGTCAAAAAGCAGTTATGTGTCCATAGAGGCTTATATACTGTAGTCAGGAAATAGATTCTTAGGTCATCTGTGCAGTCAAAAGAGTATCTGGCTAGTACTAGAATCATGCTCTTACTTCATCTGCAGTATCTTTCACTGTGGCCTAAAATTAGCCAGTGTCAGTCACACTCCCTCCTCAGAAAAAAACCAAGATACCCCAAGCCTCTTGTATCCCCAAAATCACATTGCAATATATCATCAATAATGAAGTTAAGCAAGAATAGAAGTATTATTATTATTAATAGACTTATTCCTAAGAATAAGGGCTATGGTAAATATCTAGAAAGGGATGTCATCTTCTAAACTTGAGCAAAACAGTGAGCCAAAGGATGACTTCATCTTTCACATATAAAGAGAAGAAAACATTTGAAAGTTACTGTTGCACCTATTAAAACTATAAAAAATAGTTACTTAAACAAGGTGGAAAATACTCCAATACGAACCTTTTGGAATATAAACACAGGACCTCCAAATATCTAAGACTTAATGGGCCTAGACCATTTCATTACATGATATCTATAAGGAGGTTCAAAACAGTTTTGAAACTCAGAATAGTTATGTTTTATTAGAGTATGAACAAGAATAAACTAAAACAGAAAAATCTGAAAATGACTATGCAAGACAAGATAAACACAAAAGGACTTACAAATAACTGCCCAGAGTGTCAGTGCACAGTAGGTTCTTGTGTCCGGTTTCTAGGAATTTTTACCATCTGTGAGCACGAACAGCTGGCTGTGGGTCTATTGCCTGATAATCCTAGCAGTATTTCAATCTCTGCTTCAGCTGTTATCTCCAAGTTCCTTGCTGCCACACTCCTCTATCCCCTTTTTTGCCACATTTTGTCACCTGGACTCTCCTCCCCAGTACATGCAGTGGCTCTGGAACAGGAACCTTTTTCACCTCCTGTTCACCTGCTCTACTCACTCTCTTTTCAAATTAACGTAGGCACAAAATTAATCCATATAAAACAGATTCAAACCGTCACAGAGGGCTAGTTGGGGGTTTCTTTGGGTGGGTGTTAAAAGGTGTCTTCTGCTTGGATTTCACCTTCACACAATTTCATTAAAAACTATTTAATTTCTGTGGGTTTAATTCTGTATGATCCTTTAAAGAGGGTAAGTAGTGAGGCAGCAAGTGAAAAGCTGCATGTGTACTTTGTGCTCACTGCTGTACTCTGTGCAAAGATGAGCCTGACAGGTGAACTGGAATAGATGTACGATGGGACAAACTGCTTTTCTGAGAGCAAACAAGCAAGCTCAGGTTTGTAGACCCTTTCAAAGAGTCAAGCTGAGGAGGGAAAGACTAATGTGGAGTCTGCGGGATAGTCTAGTCTTCTGTCTTGGGATATCTGAACTCAAGAACTCAGGTGAAACACATTGCTGTCACCCAGTATAGATGGCTGTATAAAACAGAAAACTGAATGACTGTCCCTCCAAGGCAGAATAGGTTTAATAGGTCTTGGAAGCTCTGCATCTGTACCCATATTCTCATATTGCATAAAGGTTTGTACAGACGCAAACCCTACAGAATATGAATATTTTACCACTCTCTTTTGCCTTCTTTCTATTTATCTCCTTTCATTGTTTCCTTCCCTACCCACAGATATATCAGAAGTATAGCTAGAGATATAAAAGCCCCCCATTTTCTTTTATCATTAAATGTTTTTTCAGTAACATAATGTATATTTAATTCTGACTTAATAAAGCAGGTGTTTCTAATCTGCATTTGAAATAAAAGCATATAAAAGCATCTAAAACTCTGTTTAAATCCTGTGATTCAGTGTCTACTTCATTAGGTAGAGTAGTTTTTTCATTCACTACCAGCATGCATCACCCAAGAAAGAAAGGAAGCATGAGAGCAAAATAGAAGAGTTAAGGCATAAAAGAAAAATGTTTCCCGTTCCAAAAGATTTAGAAGAAGAAAAGTGGAAATATGAAAATTACAGTGCTCTGGCCAGGACACTATTACAGGAAATATGGTCCCAGAACTCATCCCCTGACAGACTCAATGCCCAGAAAGTTTTAGTGGATTGCAATTTTGTATTCAGAGCAACTGACTATTAAATTATTTCCATAGGAGGAACCTGCATTAGTTTAATTTTCTTAAAACTGCAGTCATTAGTAACAGTGATAAAAAGATGGAACACTAGTTAAATATTTAAGAGAAAAGATACAGTGTTAATACAGTGCTTCTTCCCTGTCAAACAACTGTGAAAAATTATTGTGATGGTCATACTACAGACCAGCACGTATGCTCAAAGAGAGAGAACGAGTAAGACGTCCTGTTCCAGAACGAGAACGAGTAAGACTGGCTGTTTAGCTAGTATAAATAAAATGACTACATTGTTAATAATTTGTTATGAGTCCTAAAGAGAACTTCCTTAATTTCTTTTGTTGCACACGTTCAGCTTTCAAAATCTCAGAAGTACTTCCAAAAAATGAACTAAAATTTAAAAGCTAACAGAAGAAAACAGAAGAAAATAAATTAAATTGAAGGAGGAGTTAACCCAAAGGTATGTTTTAGCCCTTGAAAGGAGGTTGCAGTGAGGTGTCAGCTNAGTTACAAGTGATAGGACAAGGGGAAATGGCCTCAAGTTGTGTCAGGGGAGATTTACATTGGATATTAGGAAAAATTTATTCACTGAAAGGTTTGTCAAGCTTTGGAACAGGCTGCCCAGGGAAGTGGTTGAGTCCCCATCCCTGGAGGTATTTGAAAGATGTGTAGATGTGGTGCTTAGGGACATGGTTTAGCGGTGGACTTGGCAGTGTTAGGTTAACGGTTGGAATTGTTGATCTTAAAGGTGTTTTCCAACCTAAACGTAAAATGTGGTCATTTACCTAACTAAATATTGCTCCAAGTAAAATGAGAATGTTAGTTAAATCAATGAGTGAGCAAAACAAGCATATACAGAATCTATATCCTAAATTTTATCTAGTGATAATCTAGATGAAGAGAAGTTCTAACTATTTTCATTTTACATGATTGCTTGTGTTCACATGTTCTTATGAATATTTAGTATAAAAGACAAACAGGAATAATGAAGGCTTCAGCTGTATAAGAAAGTTCCATGAGCTTACATGATCTATTTCTAAACAATCCTCTTTATATTTACACATACAGAACAGAACTTTGAAGTGGATCTCCTTACAGCGAGCTCCTCAAAATAAACCAAATTTTTTTTAATCTCAATGACACTATAAAACATAACATTTTTTTCTTTTAAATATAGAACCTGGAAGCAGCCAGGTAAGGCAGAATATAAACAGAAGACAGGTTATAAACAAGTAATTTCCTGCTCATTTCTCTTTGTTCAAAGAGAATCCTTGCTTTCAGTCCTGATGTCTGTCCCCTCAGTAATTTTATAAGTTGCAGAAAACTCTGAAGTGTCCTCCAGAATCAAGGAGGTTTCCCTTTTATCACCTGTGAAATCCAACTTGCAGCTCTGTGGACTCTGCAGCAATTTCTCCTATTGACTGTTCTTCTGGAGCTGCAAGCTCTAGACCTTTGACATGTTTCTCTCTGCCTTTCTACTCCTTGATAAACTTGTGTAAATCATCTTTTCTAAGAGTATTTTTCAATGTCTTTAAGCAATGAACCACCTTCTCTGCTTCCATGAGGTTTTACCTGATTTAGTCATTCTTAGTAATAGAAAACAGCAAGTAAGAACAAAAAGCCGCCAAGTTAGGCAATCTGCCTAACCTGTGTTTACATTAGCATCGTGTGCAGTAGGATGAATTAGCTAATGGACAGAAGGATCCACTTTTCTTCAATGGTTGGCACTGTATATACCACATTATAACCAAATTATGTGTTCTCTAAAATCGGGCGTATTTCCACTATTACTGAATGAAATAATTTCTTGCAGACAGTGTAGGAAAAGCTTTTACCCCGTACTGATTATCTCCTCTGGTTTTTCTTTTTTATGGTAGCCAAGAAAAAGCCATGTTCCCAAAGAATTTTACTTTTCCTTTAAAACTATGCTATAAAACACTGAATGATTAATGATTTTCCATTTTACAGGTTGCCATTGTAAAAATATTCTGAAGTAGATTACTCTTTTAATTTTGCACACAAAATCATACTACACCCTATGACTCACTAAAAGAATGTCAGGAAAAAAAAAAGCTTTAGCATTTTAAAATACCAAAAGTGGAGGGGGGAGAGGGGGAGAGAAAAGGCACAATAAAAAGCATTTTTAGTGCTATAAATTAAAGCAGCCTAAACCACGTACACATTAGCTATTATTTTGGAAACTAGAAGTATACAGTATTTTGTAGCATTTCCATTTTTCACTATGGATCCGAGTCCCTCATTTCTAAACTGCTAAGTTCAGTTTAGACCTGTACCATACAGGTGCAAAGTCAACCCAGCAAAACAGTTCACAGAAAGAATTCCTCACCTTGAAGACTGGGCCTTGGTGGTGACAGTGTCTCTTCAGTTATGTTCAAATACTCTGAGATATCTATGTGGGCAGTCTTGGGTAGACACCTCAAACCATGGCTTAGAATAGACAAATCATATAAGGATCCATATATTATATCTATACATTTTAATCAAACAAACATGGATTGGGATACAGAGGTATATATGAAATGGTCTGCACTAAGCATTATATGTAGGCATTGTCATATGGACTTTAAAGAAATATGCAATCAATTTCTGATTAGCTAGGCTATATTCCCTTTGCTTCAATAAAAAGAATGAAATAAATAAAACATCTAATTTATGTGAATGCCCTTGAAAATTTGAAATATTCTGCTAGGTTTTTCTAAGTAACACAAACAAGTCTACCCATACTGCATGTTGCTACTTTACACTCTAGGCCAGACAAAACACCATAGATCATATGCCTTAAGTTTTAAACGGTTTTAACATTCACAGATACAATAAATAATTTTAAAGCTGATTAGAAAGCTTTAGTTGTTACACTGTGTTACTCCAGATTACTCACAGTGACAAAACTGGTTTCTCAAGCCACACTCTTGCAGAGATACATACCTGAATTAAGATGATGTATTTTTTGTACTTTCTACACTGCCTTGGGATCACTGGCAAACATAAGTGTTAAGCATAATTTAAAATTTCACATAACTGCAGTCCATTTATTTATCTGTTTGCTCCATGTGTGGCAAGACAATTTTCAAAAAGACACACCAAATATATTAGTATGGTTACATAGATTACATCAGTAGATTTTGTTTCTTTTGTACTATTATTTCTACTTGTGGCATATTCTTAAAGTAAGCCTATACCTTAGATAGTTTGCTTTCTCTTCAAGTAATCATCAACATTTGGAACCATGATTTGCATATGATCCATACATTCTCAAATAGCTCCACTTTAGATCTTCTTATACTAGTAAAGATAAGCAGTTAATTTGCATGTTAATTATTTTATGGTTTATCAAAAAATATGAAGGAAATATGTCAATGTAATTCATATTTACTGACAGCATGAGTGTTATACACCCATTTACAATTTAAAAAAACAACTTAATTAACAGAAAATATTTTGGACTATATACATTTTTGAAACGGCTTATTAAGAAAACAAATATGACAAGCAAAGACAGATTCATGATCCCACTTCCATGCTTAGTAAACTGTAAAATTAACATGCTTACTCATATTCCTCTATGAAAAATATAACTACCTTAAAATATTTTTTTCAAATGCTCTCACTGGAAATGCCACAAAATCAACGGCTGCTTCTGTGTAGGCCCAAGGAATAGATCCAGAGGAGGGCAAAGGATCCAATTAGCAAGATGAGCTAAAAACTAGCAAGACAAACAGATGGAAACATATGGCAGCTAGCAGTGTGTCAATTTCTTATGAACTAAAGTTAAAAAAAAAACCTGAAAACTTATACTTATTTTGTATTCCCAAAAGATAACTAAGCATAAATGAGCTGTGGGTATTTTTTTTTTGTCTTACTGAAACAGTGATGTTCACTTATCAACACAGTGAAGGTTCTGTGTCACTCCCTCAGAACCAATAATCATTTCAATCTTTGAGATATATATTTAATGTGATTGGTGAGAAGAAGCATTACCAATAACTGGCTACCTCTGCAGAATGCTTCCTTGTATTAAGCAGATTGCAATGCAGCATTTGTAACAATATCAAGTAATAACAAATCTCACACCTCATTTCTAAGCCAATCCCATGCAATTAATTACAGTTCTTGGTTTCCGCTGCTTTAGTAAGGATCCATAGATATCATCCTTATGAGAAAACATTAAATTCCCCAAATTCATGCTTTTCTGAATGTGAATAATCTAAGTTTTTCAGGGAGTTGGGTCCATCTCAATTATGACAGACCTGGTGGCCTGCCTTTGGAGATATCTATAACTTTTATTTTATTATAAACAGAAGCCTTAGTCATCTTGTGTCTTTTTAGCCACTGTGAAACTAACATTCAATCTTAAAAGAAAAGACAGAGAATGAATTTAAGGCAGAATGTTCACAGTCATTAGAAAAATCCTGACTTCTACAGAACTGTTAAGGTAATTCTTATTACAAATAACTCTAATAATAAAAATGTGAAGTATAATTTTGTGAGTGAAATTATCAAAAGTCTACCTAATCTATTTGTGTTAGTCTGGGCTAATAATCAGAAACTATAACAGTTTTTTGTATAAACTATGTAAAAATCTCTGTGTTTCACTTAATAAATTAAATAACAATTAAAAGAAGAAGGATATTCATTTTATAAGGAAGGAAGCTTATGAGGCCACTGAAAATTTACACTAAAAAAATCTCCAAACCAAAGTTTTATAAATTAGCATGCTTTGAAAAATTTACAGACTTCAAAGCAGTTAAAGCTAAAAATGTTCATAAATTACTCAAACTATAGCAATGCAAAGAATTTGGCTGCTATAGACTATTTGCCACATGTTTTCGATTTTCTTTATAGCACTCACGAAATCAAGATGAAAGCAGAAAAGGATTTTGTGACTGTGAGGCAGTCATAGAATCTCACACTAACAGCCCCAAAGAAACAGAAATGGCCTAAACAGAGAAAACTGTGGATGTACCAGGTGTTCCACCTGGAAAGAAGAACTGCAATCAACCTATAAAGCAGAAGCAGGTAACTATAGAAATCCCAGAAAAGTTTAGGGCAAAAATTTAAGTCCTGGTGTACCACATCAATCCTCCTGCCAGGGTTCTCTCACTGTCTTAATAGCTACCCAGCATGCAGCTAGAATCTAGGTCCCAGCACATGAACAATTAAAGAAACACCAGGACCTACACCATAGCTACAATATGACATCAACTTTTTCTTTTCGTAAAATAGCCAGAAAACAAGCAGTCTCCTTAGAAAGGCATTTAAGTTCTTAGAAAAGCTTTTTTAAAGTGAGTTCACTGAAGTTTCCCAAATTATAAATAGTATATTATCTTCCACTGTCTATAAACTCAATTTTACTTTCCACATTTAGATCTGATGAGCAGCTATTGCACTCCATTTGAAATAAAATTTGCTCACGTCATATTTACTTTTCAACTGCTTCATCTAATTTACAAAAGTATGCAAAAAATGTAGCATAAAACCAAAATATTCACTATTTACCATGCATCTGTCACTAAAGTACAGCTTTTTACCAAAGGGCTTAATTCAAGACACAAAAATAAATTATCTTTTCATCAAGCTCCTGTCTGTGAAACTCTAATTCAGCATTACGTATGGGAATTCTATCAGCATTCATAAACAGAGCACATTATAGCTAGGCAGAGAAACAAAGCCTATCTCCAATTTTTTTTTGACCCTCATCCAACAACTTCCATAGCTTCTCAACTGAAAGGGCTGTTGTATCTCCAATCCCTTCTTTATCCTGATATTCTTGCTTAGTTGCATTTTTGAAGCTCCTTCTTGTGATTGTAGCTTTCAAAACCAAGGGGGAAAATTCTCCTTATCAGTCATGGTGTTCCTTCCTTGGATAATTCACAAGTACATTTTAACAAAGGGTGTATTCATCCTAATCACAAAAGACTGAAGTCTTTCCTTGCAGCGTCCACAGGAGGAATACTCTAATCCCCACCGCATTAACATTGCATGAAACAGAAGGTATCCACTGCTCTTTTTGTACAACTGCCACCTTCAATCATTTCCTTTCGGATGCAAACACATACATAGAAAAGACTTGCTTTTTCTATCCAACATATGTATAGACTAGAAACCACTTTCTTTGAGGGGCTCACATAACTATTCTAACAACAGCTAATAGCATGCACTACCCAACCATCAATTAAACAGTTGTGGTTTGAAAAGTTCCATTATAAAAGTGACTGTAGACTGTAGATTTTTGGGAATGGTACAGTGCTTGATATGTGACTTTACAGCAAGATGTCCAAGATGAGATGTTTAAATACAGCTATTGAGGTCACTCAAGTACTGGTCTAAACACAACACCACATACGGTAGGACAAATTGCTACACTGAAACAACAGAACCCACTTTCCACAGTGGAAATGAAGAACTTGGGAAGTTTTCTGTAGGGTTTACACATGCAAAAGTAAAGAACGAACACCTTTTCATGCTGAGTATTTAACAATGCAGAACTAGCTCAAGAAGCATAAGGCCAACAAAGAACACCAGAAGGTGAATCTCCTAAATTTAATGGTATTTTGATGCAATGAAGCAAGCATCAAGGAAACATACTGAGGGACTTTCTGTCTTTTAAAAGGACAACAAGGCAGTTGGACTAGATGATCCCTTCCAACTGAACTATTCTGTTCTATTCTATTCTGACATAACTTACATTTCTGTAACCTGGATTTAATTTGTCGTTCTACCATCTCACCACTCAGCATCAGAAAGCCCTTCTGAAATTACTGATGTGATCCAAATTCTTACTTCTTTTGAAATACCAGCCCTTCAAACTCCTGCACAGCTCTTTTCCCAGGTCTTTTCTATGATAGGTACAAGTCATGTGCATTGTGTAAGTCCTGTGTTATGTGCACAGACTTTTGCAGATCTCCAAAGACAATGTTCCTCCACTGCAAAAATTTAGCATATATTCCTACTCACTATTTTTTAAGTTTCAGCCATCTTTCAGTACCCTACTACTTGTGCCATGGCTACTTAGTTTCTTAAACTTCTGGTTAGGGAATCTCTCGAAAGCTTTCTGGAAATCTCAGGAACCTATAATCAATGAAATAATTTTTACTGCTGTAATTTTCCATGTGCAGGGACACATGATGTCATACATTTAGAATGAAATCTAAACTGGAATTGCTCAAAAGGCTGATCTGAAGTTTGAAAGCAAAAATATCTAGCCAGATTCCATGTCAAAAGTATACAATCATTTGCTTTATCTGGTTCTTCTCATGGCTGCTTTGCCTTCATGACACGTACTTCAGAAACTGAAAAATTAACTCATTTTTTACTTCTCAGGGTACAAAATCAATGTCAAAAAGCTGCATCTAAAACTTTCAGATGCATCAAAGGACAGAAATTACACATGACTGCTAAAGACTGACAGAATGCGAAGAAGCTTTTATTTTAGCATCCAATTTTCTGAGAATTAAAGAACAAGTATCAAAGTGGTAGCAGCATTAAAACGAAAGTTGAAAACTGTCAACTTTTGATAGGAAGATTATTTTTAAAGTGTTAGAAACTAGTCAGATGTTCCCAAGTCAAATGAGAGCAAATTAACAGCTTAAATGCTCAGGTTTACATGGGATAGGTACACACTAAAATACAAAGAGAAAGGCCTTTAAAAACAGGCAGCTTACAGTTTACAGAAAGGCAGAAGAAGCTATTATACCAAACAAAATTCCATAGAACTGAAATAGCTTCTACTGTAATCAGAATTATTAATGTAAAGGAGCATGCCACTTTATTCAGGTAGAGTTAATTTACCTATTTAATGAGCCAGTGCAAGGAATTCCAAAATCTACTTTGGCAATTTGTGCATGGCGATTTAGGCACTCATCATTCTTACAGCAAACAACCTTGTGGATGATCTCTATAGCTTCAGACTTTGGAGATAAAATACTACAACTATCCAAACATCTAGCTTATGTAATACAACTTGGTTTCAAGGGGAAAAAAAAAGGAAAAACAAAAGAGAAAGAAAAACACAGCTTCATGGGGGTTCTGGCTAGTTCTACTGAAAATGAAAGTACTCTCAGAATTACTTAGAAGTCCTGATACAGAAAAATGGAAGGGAACTATAAAGATATACTTCAAGATGTAAAACAGTCTCTAAACGTTCCTGAAAAGAGAGACTATGTTTTTATCAAGGAAATATGTCAGGTAGTTAGAACTGTAGGCTCTTAATTTGTTGGCTATACCTTTTAACTAATCTTTCCTATCTTTCAGTGTACATTTGTTTCCTACGAAGCTTTTTTATCTACTCCTCAGAACTTTCTTGAACATATGATGAAGGACTTATTGCATGTATATTTCTTTGAAATGGGATGCTTTACTCACATTCACGCTGCGTGCACACTTCCTGTGTGTTGGTGTCTGCATACAGATATGAGTGAAGTAGCATTTCATCTGGACACCTTTTGCATCAGCAGAAATATGTATCACCTTACCTTATGCTATGAAATGGAAAAA
>VZTL01073096.1:13696-26653 GCA_013400535.1 Scopus umbretta | reverse complement strand
AAAAAAAAAACCCTCCTAAAACTGACTTGTGCTATCAGTCTCTGGATCATAGATGGTCATTTACCACCAGCTGGCATGCAGTCCTAGTCAAAGCAATGTCCAAGTTATCTTATTTATACATGTGATCTGCAATGGAATGACTCCAGCCTAGATATCCACATAGGAAACTGCAGCATTGTTCTTTCACTGTGTGTGCTTGTAGATGCCAAATCTGGGAAACAGAGTCCAGCTACCCAGGACTGAAATGTCTGATGTCTGATATCATTGCCTCTACCGACCCTGATCACATTTCAGACCATGGCTCACCAGTATCCAATCTCTATATGTTAGTCCATCTAGCAGGAAGATACTTGGCAAATGACTTTAGACTGAATTACGGTTTAACTTCCAGGGGATGGTAGAAAATTTACTGACTAAAGGAGGATTCTGTGACCGAGCTCCAGGCCCAGGGCAGGGAGAGAAGAAAGGACTGGACTGAACTTCCTTCACTGTTTTCATGTGGACATCCTGGAGTATGAAATTAGTGAAAACATGCCACAGTACAGTATTATTTCAGAGCAAAGAGTAGGCACATCAAATGCAATGATGCCTCTAGACAGTCCATATATTAAGAATTTATCTAGACTGCAGAGGGAGGTGGACAAATTCCTGGAAGAGAAACCTGTCTAAAACTCACATACAAAGACACAGCATCCAGCTCTGATAATTCTTGAAAAATGCATAGAGTGCTGGAGAATATTCTGGGGAATATCACTAAAAGCTTGATGTTTCCTGTCTGTATATTCTTTCCTAGGCATTTGTGAATCACTGTCAAAGACAGACTACTGGGGACGATGGAGCTGTGGTATTTCCAAAATTTGTCATAAATACAGCACCGGAGATACTGGCACCCCACACGCCTCTCTGAGACCTCTGTTTTATATTATGGTGAGAAAAGGCATAATTCATTTCTACCTGCAAGAGTTCAAAACTAAGCTGTTGTCCCTGTACTCGCTTCAGTTATCAAGGAATAGCTGTCACCTCTAGCAGGGAGCAGGGCATGAGTGGCACCCATCACAACACAGAATAGCATTATGAGACTGATAAAGATGACGTCTCAGGAACAGCAAAGAATGCTATCCTGTCTATGCTGGAAGGTATCCAAGTCATTAAAAGAAGTCCTACCTATACAATGTACATTCAGCTGATAGAACCACTCTTCCTTGTGTAATCGACAGGGAACCAAATTGTTCCCTGACATTGTGTAATTCGTGTTAAATTAAAAGAAGACAGTAAGGTTTACATACCAGTCGGGAAGGGGTAAGGGACATATTGTGATTGAGCAGATGTTTTGTGTAAAGAGCAAGGCTCTCTTAAATGTTGCGTGAGGGTCACGGGGAAAGGGCAACGACTATAATTTACCAGGTAAGGGGGGACACCTCTGCCATGACTGCACTTCTCTAAATCACCAGCCAGATAAGGGGGTCAACTACACTCCCCCTTGAGAAGATCGACCGAATCTGCCCAGTAACAAACCTGCACGAGTGAAGAAAGAAGGAAGCGGGACAAGGTGGAGATTTACAAGAAAGGGGTACATGAACTGTATAAAAGGAATGTAACTATAACAGGGAGTTGCGAGCCGTTGGTGGAGCGCAGACTCCCCGGCCGCCCAGTGCTGCTTGCTTGCTATTCTCAATAAAGATATGAATTTTGTATCAAATTGGCTCAGTCGATTGATAACACTTGGCAGTTCACTAATTTCTCTAGAGAGCTATGCACTGCATTGCCACACTTACAATCATTATGCAGAGAAAGCCTCATAAACAGACCCCAATCTACTACCCCAAGACAGATGGGAAATCCTCTTGAACATATGCCCTATAAGCTCGGTTGTTTTCAATAGATTTGTGGATATATTTTCTACAATTGACTACGAAAACCTATATTTGACTCACTTAGGCTGAAGTCATTCCTCAGGTACAAGCTGTGGGTTGGCACACTCCAAAGAAAAGTATCATTCTTCTATTCAATAGGGACAGGTGCCCAGAAAATGGAAGAGCAGGTCAGATATCCTAGGCTTCTACACAGAAAAATTCTAGACCCAATCCTGATCTCACCTCAATAGGACAATCTACTTCAATTTTCTCAGCCAACATTCAGTGCAGCAAGAGCTGACACTTGATGAAAGCAAACAGGCAAAGAGAATCATCCTTGACAAGACAGCAGTTTCCTCCAAACTTTCAGTACAACATGATCACAAGATGCCAAATTACAACATTTCATGTTAGCTCATGCTGCTGTATCCCATAAAACAGGATAACCCTAAACAAGCACTCTGGGATCACAGGTTCACCAATGGTGACAGTTACAGCAACATCATGTCTAGGCAAGTACTGCAAGCCAACAGCTTGCATAAACATACTGATGCCATCATGAGGCGTTCAAGAGGTAAGCAGTTCAAGAACAAAGAAGCCTATGTTTTGAAAGTCCAAAGTGTTCTGAAGTACCTGTTACACTGTGGTACACTCCTGTTTACATGCAACGGGGATGCAATTTATCTTTCCAGAGAGTCTCAAGTTTGAGAAGAATGGACATGAGCCAGTCCCCGCTAATCGTCTCAAGGAACAGGTGTAGTCAGTGAACATAGTTCTCTCTGCAGTCCTTTTCTGATTATACTACAATGTTATATTCCCTGTTACTTATTCTCTGTTATATCTAAATCTTTTACTCTTTGCTGCACAATGATCCAGCATGAACAGACTGGCTTGTGAGTGAACCTATCTAATATTAATCTACAGTCTGGCTGTTGGGGCATTCTCTTGGAAGACGAATAAGTACGCTCCAATAGACAGTAACTTTCTCAATTTGGTTTCCTGCTTCCCTGTCCCTTTCTCTAGTCTGTGATCAAAAAGGTGGATAGCTCATCAACTACACCTTTTTCCAAGTTACATTAATAAAATTCAGTACTCTCCAGTGTAAAATAACTCCTTTGTTTCTGTTCTGGAGAAAGAATTTTGGACTTCTAAAATTTATAGTCACTGCACTATGTATGTCTATTTTACATTAACTGTATGTGCATTATACACCAAGACACACATTATTTTAATTATCTGTTGAACTATGCACAGTAGGTCATATTTAGCACAGTGAAATGACTCCCAAAGTATTCCCCATCAGAAGCACCCTTGAAAAAAGGGATACCTTGCTAGTCATTGTGAAGAGATAAGCCCTCATTATGAGACTGTATTTGTGTATTTTATAAGTTTGTATACAAAAAGTTTAATGTTATACATAGTACTTCCTTTCATATAATCTAATAGTTAGGTTATATTTAGCTTGGTTTTACCCAGCTTGCAGCAGGTAAATTGCAATTCTTTATGGTACTCACATTTAAATCTCTCAATAACTTTAGGAAACACAGCCCATAAATACAACTTAAATTCTTAACATAAAATCCTGAAAACAGGCTGCCAAAACACATCAATATGAAGAAATTTACATTCATTTGGTTGTGACCTATAATTTTTCAGGATGACAGCTTGGGTATGTGATATGTTTGCAAAGATCCCATATTCCACTCTCAGAAGGACAACTTCCATAACCTGTCCTTGACATCTGCTAATGTTTATGATGTCCATTATTACCTATGTATGTATCCTGTACCAAATATTTCTCATAATACTTCAAACAGGTGTGATATATTTTAAGAATATCAATATTCCAAACATAGATTTGCTGTAAGACCGTGACTTTCAGTGAATGCAGCAACAGAATTTGTACTTTTACCTATGCAATGTATGTGAGATACTGGCTTTTACAATTTCTTGTAAAGGGTACTTGCTCATTAGCAGTGCCTGCATATAATTCATTCGATACTTAGCCTTCTCTTAGCTACCCTCTTTTCCAGAGAACTTTCAGCATCAGGCTATAGGATGAACGAACTATAACAGCAATACCAGGCCAATTCACTCCTGGTGCTTTCTTTTCTCGGGATCCTTGGGACAGAAACCAAGTACTGGACAAGCCTCTCTGGTGGGCTGATTTTCAAAGGATCAAAGAGCCCACTTCCCATCACAATGGCAAATGCAATCCCATGCCAAAGGAGAGTCCGTAAGTGTTGTGGTTTAACCCCAATCAGCAACCACGCACCACACAGCCGCTCGCCCACCCTCCCCCCGCCCCGGTGGGATGGGGGAGAGAACTGGAAAAAAAACCAACTAAATCCCATGGGTTGAGATAAAGGTAGTTTAATAGGACAGCAGTGAAATAAATAATAATAATAATGATAAAAGAATATACAAAACAAGGGATGCACAATGCAATTCCTCACCACCCGCTGACCGATGCCCAGCCCGGCCCCAAGCAGCGATCGCTGCCCCCCAGCCAACTCCCCCACTATCTATACTGAGCATAACGCCACATGGTATGCAATAGCCCTTGGGCCAGGTTGGGTCAGCTGTCCTGGCTGTGCCCCCTCCCAGCTCCTTGTGCCCCTGGCAGAATGTGGGAAGCTGAAAAGTCCTTGACTAGTGTAAGCACTGCTTAGCAACAACTGAAACATCAGTGTATTATCAGCATTGTTCTCATAGTAAGTCAAAAGACGCAGCACTATAGCAGCTACCAGGAAGAAAATGAACTCTGAATGAAGCTGAAACCAGGACAGCAAGTCTTCAGAAAAAGATAGTGGCTGGAACTAGACAGACATCACAGAATGATCCACAGGCTTTTACCCGTATTGTCCCACAAAGATATTTGGGAAGAGTTGAGGAGCAGGGCAAAACCAAAAAATTGTTTTTGATGACAGCAGCTCACTCCAAACTACTTGGAGTAGCACACATGGAAGTCTACAGTGAATATGGAGTAAGCCTAATATTTCTGGAGTGGGGAAAAAACATTTTTTAAAAATTGCTCTAACATATTATTGTCAGCTTTGCAGCAATATAAGGGAAAAGTTTAGGCCTGAGAAGTTCGGTAAAAGTTTTCCCCTTGGCACGTTACTGTGACCTTGTTTGTTACTTGCAAAGGAAAACAAAGTTTTGTTCAGTTGAAATATTTAAACTGCCTGCTAGGACTGCTTTTGATTACTAATTACATGCCAGGTCATGTAATGCTTTGACACCATGCAGTTTTGATAAGGTGCTTCCATGGTTAAGCTACAAAAACAGTGTGACCTTAATGTTACTATCAACTCAAGTTTGATGTAAATGTGAAAAAGTGATTTGTGTAGCCAGGAAATATTACATATCAAAATGTATCAGCAAGTCTAGCTGAGAAGTACACACATAAACAAAATATTAAAAAAGTGTATGTGTGTGTTTTTATATATATATATAAAGGGTTTTTTTTTATTATACACATAACAAAAAGGGGGTTGTTCCTTGAAACTTCTTCTAAGGTAATGCTAACTATATTACAGGATTCCATTCTGTCATACCTTGCTAAAGGTAAGCAAGATAATAGGAAGGACTTGTGATAAAACACAACAGCTTTTATTCCATTTATAAAAATGTTCATTCTGCCATCTATCTGGCAGTAAGGCTTAAGTAAGCCTGTGAATTCTCATTACAATTTCAGCATGGGTGGTCATTTAAAAAAAAAAAAAAAAAAGGTAGGAAAAGTTAAAAAGATAATTGGATTCTTACGTGATTGCAATATAGTCTGACACTTCTAAGTAACACTATACCTTCTGCCAGTGAACAAAAGGTTACATGGCATGGAAAGCGTCTCCTGTCACTAAATAAGCTATGAGATTTATCCACTTGGAAAGCTGTGCCCTATTTAGTCTGTTATTTACAGAAGTTAGAACATTTTGATTTTATTATAAAAATCAGACACATAACCAGACTACAACTCAGTAACACATTACTATGTATTCTCTGTATTAACATCAAATTTGTGTTAGATTTGCTATTAAAATGTAAGGCAAATATTCTGAGAGACATGAGGCACTCCTAATGGCATGAAATGGTGTTGTGTCTTACTTAAGTATTTACTTCTATAGACAAAAGTGAGCTATTCAAGAACAGCAACTCACCAGAGACACAGCTTTAATTGTATTTGTTTAATTCTGGGAAGAAGCACTAGTGAGTAGAATGTTCTCTTGCCTGTGAATAGTCTTCTGTAATGGAAAAAATCCAATGATCTCTTAGTGGGACAGACCATCATTCAATAACGATGATGGAGACAATGTACATAAAATTTAGAACTATCAAATGCATTGAAACAAAACTCATGGCTTCTTAGGACAGTTGTGATGAGAAAGACTAAGACTATGTATTAATTTCCTACAGTATACTAACTACACTATAGACTCTTCAGTAAGTCAAAGCTCAAGAAAACTCATATAATGAAATGTTTTATCTCTATCTTACTTAAAACTAATCTGTGATGACCTCCTGAAACTGCTTAATGAGAAATCTTCCTCTAGGCTAAGCACAAGTTCTTCTGCAGTTCCTCCTTCCAGTTATTAGAGCTCACTATGGAATTTTGCTATGAAATAAGGCCAGAGAGCTTTCCACTGGGCTTTCTAAATTCAATCAGGTTACACTCAGGCAATGAATAATAAGAAAAAGCTCTCTCTACTAAAGAGAAGCGAGAAGATTGCTTTGTAAGAGGTAAGAGAGATGAGGACAGGGGAAAAACATGCAAATGAGAAACCAAGAAATAGGATGAGAGAAGCAAACAAAGGGAAGGGACCAAGAAAGGGTGGACAAGATGGAAACAATCTGCAGTGGCAAAGCACACTGGCAAGGAACAACTGCAGATAATGAAATAGAGCAATATATGGAGAAATAGGCAGAAATATTAAGAAAGGAAGATGAAAGAGCTAGGTGGAAAGGCACATTCTCACACACAATCTGAAATTCAACTCACAATTTTCAAATCTTTAAGTGTTTTGTAGACTAGCTGACTGCCAGTAAATCCATTGAAAACATACATTTCAGTGGGCTAGTAATAACATACATAGTGGAGAGGACAACCTGCTAATGCCATCAACATCTCCATTTACTCAAGTAATATAGGGCTGTGTTGCATAGGTATGGATGATGACTGATGGTAACTCACATGACGAGACAATACAGTAACATTTACAGTTTTTATTTAATCAAGCTTTAAAATTACCAAGAAGACATAAAAATAACCGAGAAGTCATAAAGGCAATGACAGTCATTTTAGCATTACATAAGCAGAAGCTATTACAATTTTTTAACCGTGAACAGAGAATAACTGTAGTATCCCATCAGAAAGAGGTCAGATGTCCGGTATTTCTGGAAGTAGACTGAAAGTACTTGCTACTACCAATTACTGGAAGCTTAGAGATGTTTCCGCTTTCCTTAAGAACTGGAAGGGTTTGGAACAAAAGCTTGTTCATTTACATGCTTTTATAATAAGAGACAATTACTGAAATTTCAACACTACTTAGCAAACTTTAATAGTACTACTTAAAAATTGGAAAGCTATAAAAGTGTCTTGCTTAGATAACAAGTCAACAGACACCACCACAACTATCACCTCAGTATTAACTATCACCAAAAACACTTCATTTCAGTTCTTGACTGAATAGTGAACATTGTAAGACTCAATTACTGTGAAACAGAAGTTGCTCTTTTGCTTAGTTTGTAGATGTGAGCTCACCTGTGTCTACCTACAGGAAATGAAACTCTGCTTTTCCCTGGACACGAAACCATTTCCACTACTTCCACTTTAATGTTTTCTGTTGGATTAGCCTCTGAGCACATCGTAACATTTACAAGTGTCATAAATGTCATTTTCATAGGGAGTCATCATCATTCATCTAAACATTTGATCCTTGCAGATTTTTTGAAACCTTACTTATAATGAAAACCTAAGCATAATGCAGGAAAAAGAAATTTAAAACTTTTCCATTTTCAGCTGCTCTACTACCAACTCAAACTCTAGTTTTACAATCTCTTACTACATTTTTCGTAATAACCCAAGCATTTCTTAGTACAAGGCAGTTCTTGAATTTAAAGTAGTTATCGGCACAGATAGAGAATATGTAACATGAAAGTTTAAAGTATATTGGCAAATACATATGTTCAAAATACAGATTTTTATTGCAGTTATTTAATTAGTTTTGTGATTTTATAAACTGTTTCAAGAGTCCTCTTTGAATAATGTCATGTTTAATAGTGTCCTGGTGTAGCATGTTAAAACTATGCCAGTAACAATAAGTAAAGATAGTGCACACATCTTTCCCTGGCATTATGCTTGCTGCATCTAACAGACTTACATTGGCAGCACAGTCACAGCAATTTCCACGATAGTTGCTGAAACTTAAACACCTGCATATATTTGCACATACCTCTATGCAGATAGCTAGCCCTAACTCCTAGCACGATTCTCTCCAATGATATATAGGCTACTGTATGATCCCACACTCTTTTGGGACATACTATCCACTTAGTAGAGATACAAAGACAACCCTTCCATGTTAAAGGAGATTTTCTTTCATCTACCATAAGAGTATACTATTTCCCAGAACTGTTATCAGAAAATTATGATGATTATAATACCCATTATGAGTAGATAAATGAAATTGCTTTGAGTATCTTTCAGACATTTTTACATACCAGTGTTGTTGTTCCTCCTATTATCAACACATAGTTTCAGCTTAAGATTCTCACTTGTTCCTGTCAACTGATTCTAGAGAATAATGATATAGTGTAAGACTGTTTTACAAGAAAGAGAGATAATTTTTTCTTTCCATTAGAATCACTTTGTTTCCTTAATCTTCTGTGACTATTGAAGACATCACTAGTTGTCCCCATTTCTCATGCAGTACCAACTGCTTTCTTGTGACAAAAGCCTGGAGCGTCTCAATTTTATCTCATAATTTTTTTTCTCATTAAAGACCTAGATTGTGAAAAAAGCACAATTCATGTACTTAATGCTAGATGAGTTTAAATCTAAAACTAACAGGAGGAAAAGACATGCCAATATCTCCTTTAGAATAATGCCTGCGTTAATAAGCTATTCAAAAGAATTAATTCATTTTCCAAAGTTAATCAGAGAAAGTCATGGCAGTCTTTCCAAATGTTATCAAGATCAGGCAACTTTATGTGATGTCTGTTGCAGCTGACTGCAGACATAGCTTGTTACTAAAACCAACTTCAGCCAATCCACTTATTGTCAGGTATACGGTTTCTTTTTTCACATGACTGCAGATAAAATAATTAAAATATGCTGACTGATAGTTTTAGTTAACTTACTGTTTTCATACAGTCATTGTCTTTGGAGGATACTGTAGAATGGAACAGAATTAAGAAACAAATGGTTACTTATTGCTTATGTACTTTTTTTTTATTGCCATACATACATATTTTTCATTTTTAGCACTCACTTTTTTATGCACCACAAAAAGACAATCTGGTAATTTTGAATCAATGGGGTCAACTGGGGCACCATAGGTATTTCATGCATTTCCAGAACCTGGAGGACTTTACAGAGTAAAAACACTCTGAACCATTTCCTTTATCAATACATTCCTGATTAACTCAGATTCCAAGCTTAAAAGATTACAGGTAGAAAAAAGGGGAAGAGAGGCCAAGATACAGAATATATTTGTCTTTATACACATAAATACCTTTTTACAAGGCAGTCCCCAAAATCGTGGCTCTTATTTATTGTAACAATAATTTCTTACTCGTGAAATTAACGTAAACATGCATATTTTGCTTTGGGAAATCAGAATGCAATTCACACCAAGACTGGGGGTAGGAGGGTGTGGAAATCTACACGGACATGTCTACCTGTCAGCAAAGTTGTACTCTGTCAGTGGAGGACTTTTTCAATTGCCTAAAAAAAGTATTTTAGGTACCTTAGAGTATCTGAGGCATCTACATGGAGCTACCAAATATGGGACACTCCTGTCCTCCTACAGCAACAACTACTAGCCACACAGGATACCATAGGGCCTAGATGTCCATCTTCAGTCAGCTGAATTGTGCCCTTATTGTCTACTTTAAAAGTAGTTTCAGAATGCCTTTTTATTGGTTATAAACATTAGCACAGTATTTATCAAGTATGTGTACTGACAATTATGCTGTTCCTCCGCTAAATAAGAAAGCTGACAGGAAGATTATTTCTCAGAAAGAACACTACTGCAGATCAAGCCCAAAGTCAGTGTGTGTGACAGTCTTTGAATCTTTCCAAAGTTATAGCAGGTCTCAATAGGTTGGAATTGGATTCAAAATTCTTTCAGAGTAAGTTAACAATTCACACGAAGCATCCTGTTTGTGCAGACAGTTATACCGGTTGAGAGATACCTTGATATTTGCGGTGAAGTTTCAGTAGGATCTTTATCCCTATGAAAAATTTGCATATGGGAGACAAATCAAAAATATTTGTAGCTCCCTTAGCTCCTGTAATAATACTAGTTCGATTATTGCAACTCGTCAGTGACAGAAAAACCACAAAACAGCTCAATCTGCCAAGACAAATTCAGGTTCCAAGGAGTAGTCTTCTGCTAACTAATAAATCTGTATTATGTTAAAAAGATAATCTAAAAGCACTTTTTGCCACGTGAATAAAAACATAATTGCCAGGAAAAATGAATCGTAGACATAGCTGTGAGGTAAGCTCATAGTGAACTCATCCAAAGCTGTATTCCTATAGCCCCCCTAGGTATTCCAAAACCTCATGGAGCTGCAGTTTAAATGAAAACAGGATTTTGTATGCAGCCATAAAAACTATTTTCATTTAATCACTTCTGCTGTTAATTAGGATTTTCTGCACACTGTGCAAAAGGACTCTGAGTCCATGCTCATCATTTACAGTGAGCTGGAAGCTGCAGTACTCATGGTAAAGAGACTGACCCTGAGTCAGAGAGCATACCTGAAAATGACAGTACAATCAATAAACCCTAATGATGGATAGATGAGAAGCAGATTTCACAGATGGCCTTAACTCCTGGGTATTTGCATGAGGAGCTGATTTCTGGATAGGCATGGACCTTGAAGTAAGCCTGCCAGCCAAGAGTGGATGCAGCAAATGTCTGCTGGAAGCAAGAGCTGGAAAAATGAGAAAAATTTTCTGCACTTGATCACCAGCTCGATGATAGGACTAAAGAAAACACATGAATCAGCATGCATGTCCAAAAATTATTATCTGGCAATATAAGGCCTTCAATCAGGTTTGCATTCAGCACAGATGAAAGTCTGGCATGCTCAAAGACTTATGTGCAAGTGGCAAGTATATAAGCAACCTGAGACAAGAATTCACTGGCATTGCCTAGGCACACTTGCACTTTTTGTTGGAATGGGGGACCAAATGGATTTGTTATTAGCATACTTTTGGACTCAGCTGAGCAAACAATAACAATAGGTGCTGGTTTTGGGTTACTGACTGACCTGGCTGCAAGTTAACCTATCATTCAGACACCAAAAAAAAAAAAAAAAAAAAAAAAAATATCCTGAATACAGATCCAGACAAAAATTGCCGTAATTTACAAGTACTTTCAAAACATTCCAGAGAATTCAGTAAGTGTTGTGTAAGAGACATTTGTATAATGACGGTGACAATTCCAAGAAAAAGTGTTAGATACCCCATGTCTTACATTAACACAAGAAAAGATAATCCCAAAACTGAGAACAGTTTAGCCACCATTAGGTTTAACCAGAAGATAATCGAGATACACAGCAGCATACTTAAGGGGAGGGAGGGATGTTTTCTGTTAGTATAGATATTTCACTTGTCTCAGATTTAAGATTAACCTTCACTTATGGGAATAAGAAAGCAATGAGAGTGAAAATTCCCTTATCATCTACACATACTCCCTTTATTGCTCAAAGGCTAGCGTTTCAAAAAATATAACCTGTTCCTATCCTCATGAAGAGAGTCTTTAAGTAGGGATTAGAAAGGTAGGTGCAAGCTGGACAAAGAGCAGAATCATTATATATCACAATCATACGGTATTAAGGACTCAATAACCCATGTTGATGGTTACCACAGACACTTCAGAAGAAGTATAATGACTTCCCCTAAAAAGGCAAGTCTGATGAGACTGCTATTTTGCTTTCAGCCATCAGTCAAATTTGCTGTTAAGGAGACAGCATATGCTAACAAAACGGTATTATTACAGAAGAGAAAAAAAACTTTTTTCCCCATAAACGTATATGTTTTCCTTGAAGGCCTGTTATTTTAGTTGGGGGGTGAGGAGGGGAGTTTTACTGCTGGTCTGGGTGAAGTTGATTTTGCCTTTCTTTTGAGAAGTTAGAATTCAAGATTTCAGTAGCCTCAAGTTTGCTATAATCCTAAACATGCAAAATTCAATATTAACACGAAACCAACTATACTCCTTAATATGTAGTATCTTTAATTGCATTTTCAATTTCTTAATGTATGCCTTTGCATTAGAGTCAATAAAGACAATACTATAGTGCGATACTATAGCATTGTCATAGATTTCAGAGCAAAGTTCAGTTGCATCAAGAACTGAAGCACATCTACAATGCTTAACCTGAAATAATCTTTTGGAACATCAAAAGTCCGTATTGGTATCTTGGGTAAATTCTTTGCAAAACTTGACTGAAATGTCCTGGTAATTCCACCCTTGAAAAAGCAATGAATTCTACTTATTCCCCAAACCACAGCCTTTTTTTGGCCTTTTTTACTGGTATTTTAACCAACCAGTACCACAACTTAATGTCATGACTATTAATGAATTTTTAGTTCAAATGAGTAATACGTGATTCAGACCATCTAAATTTCATGCTGTAACTTTTTCTACACAGACTGAACAAGAAGAAAGCATTGAATGTTCTTGAATTAAAACAATACATTTGACAAGATAGTCTTCAGCTGGAGTCCAATTAAGTTATTCAAACACATTCCTTAGAGACAGATGTCCATTTGCAGCTGAACACAGCATCCATAGCATACAGCTGAACATAATGGTGGCCAAATTTTGTATATCAAGTTACTATCTTGTTTCTGATAAAAAGGATGCTTATGGGG